>CAUYLG010043229.1:0-120032 GCA_963573385.1 Cacajao melanocephalus
TTGTCTTAAGGTTGCCGGAGGAGCAGGGGGAAAATTAAATTTTTTTTTTTTTTAGGTAAACAAACTTCGAAAAGCGGCATTGCCTTGGGAGTTTCTTTTAGTCACTTTAAATAGCAAATGCAACTTGTTGGTGTCGTGACACTTAGTCACCACGTTATTGGGGTCTGGAAAGCCTAATAATAACTAGCATTTATGTAGGGCTTTACAATTAATATCTCACTTGATTCTCACTACAGTAAAACTTTTAGGTAATAATAATTCGTCATCCCATCTGAACTAAAGTTTAGAGAGGTTAACTTGATAAAGGATGGAGGTAATCACCCTGGAGAAGGAACCCGGGGCTCCTTCCTCTGTTCCACCCTATGATCACCTAGCCCTAGTCACTAAGAGACATTTGTACCATCCAACTTAAGACATGGTTGTCCAGAGCCTGCCTTTGCTTCCTCTTGGGAGGGAAAATTAATCTGAAAGTACTGGTGCAACTGGGGAGAAGGAAAAGGGGAAAGGGGAAGAACTGGCAGATTCTATTATTTGATTGGTGGATCAAAGGGTCAGTTGGGTACTCCGTAGTTTAAACCTTTTATTATTGTGATGAGTACTTGGGGTGAAACCCCGCTGCTACATTTACTGGCATTGAAACCGCCTTTGCCAAAATTATTACTGAGGAAATTATGACAGTGAAAGAGATCAGAGATAACCCAACTCCATCTTGCCTCTCTAGCTTTTAAGTTGTCCTTGTTCATTCCAAGGCATAGGCCAAACGAATCTTGGGAAGGAATTTAGTTTATAGTTTTACTCTGAAACAAAATTGATAGTAGCCCTTTTCCAAAAAAACCCCTTCCTGCCTTGGGACCAGTCTGCCTTTGTAAGACTAACAAATTAGCTACAAAATTAGAAATTATGGTTTAGGGGTCACACAGCAGCCTCTGGCTGCCACAGTCTGAACCTCCCCAAATTGCTCCTAGAGATAACATCACTATTGTAGAACCTAAGATCCGTGCTTGAGATATTTTGCAGACCCTGCACTCGATGGATCAGCTGACACCACCCAGACCAGTAATTTAGCTCAAACAGTTCTGTGATCCCACCCTGGAAGAGAAGACAGCAAGGAAACCTCACTTCAACCCCCCAGGATTCCATCTTCGACCTGACCAGTCAGCACTCCTCACTTGCCAAGCCCCTAACCACAAAATTATCTTTAAAACCTCCTATCCCCGAATGCCTGGGGAGCATATTCAACTGCTTCCTGGCCAGCCATGTCCATTAGAATATCCCACAAGCCCTTCAAACTCAGTGTGTCGCAAACTGAATTGATCATCTACCTCCAATCTGCTCTCCCTGCATTCCCCATTCTAGTAAATGGCACCACCCCCCACTCAGTTGCCTCCATCAGAAACCAGGGAATTGTCCTTCACACTTCCCACGACCATCGCCCACTTCCAGTCAATCACAAGTGTGCCAATTTCGACTCCTTACTGTTTCCTGATGCAGCCTTTCTGGCCATGTTCGTGACACACTCCATGTGCACAACACCACGATCCCATCTGCATGAGTGCAATCTCCTAGTAGGACTCCCTGGCTGCAGTCTTGCCCCTCTCTAATTTATCCTCCGTACCACAGTCAACATGACCCTGCCAAAACCCAAATCTCACTGCTGCACCTCTGTTTGAGTAATTTGAGTAATAATAAAACTCTCTCCCACACAGCTGGCTCTGTGTGAATTACCTTTCTCCATTGCAATTTCCCTGTCTTGATACATCAGCTCTGTCTAGGCAGCGGGTGAGGTGAACCCGTTAAGTGGTCACAGCATCTACTGGGAGGTTAGCTCTAGCCAGGTGCTAGTGACTCAGAGAAGAGTAAGATGAGGACCTTGATCCCACAGATGGCACAGTCCAGTGGACAGACAGGCATGTGAACAAATGGATATAGAATAATTCATTCTACCAATGCTATGGTAGAGGTGTGGGCAAGATTCTGGTTCTCTCCAAGGAAGGAGTAACTAACTCTCGGAGTGTCATACTTGAGTTGGCTGAGTCCAAGATGACCCCAGGGGCTAAGTGAGGGTGAGACAGCATGGTTCACTGGGGAACTGCGGGTGGCTCCATGGGGTCTGGGTGGAGGGTGGAATGTAGGTGTAGGTGGGAGATGATGGGGGTGAGGATGCTGAGGGAAGTAGGAAAGTAGTTAGAAGGGTTTTGAATGCCAGGTTCAGGGACTTGAGTGCTCCCTGGGGTGAGGTAAGAATGGGCAGAGTAGCTGTTGGAGGGTTTCAAAACATGGTCATGTTTGTGTTATGGAAAGATCACCCTGGTGGTGAAGATGGTGGATTGGATTTGGAGTGGGTAGACAGGAGGCAGGCACAGTGGGTTTGGTTCTGAGATTTGGCAGCTTGAAGGGTGCTAGGTCCTTGCTGGTTCTCAAGATGCCTCCCTGGTGCATTCTGATGGTCTGTGGAATGTCTGACTCAGCCTCCAGATTTTCTTAATCCTCTTTGCCAACTTTCTCCAGGAGACGGAAGGTAGCCTTTGAGGGGGAGGATGCTCTTGCCTCCGCCTCTCATCCAAATTTCTTCCAAAAGGGGCACGCAGTTGCTGTCTTCTCTTTCTCACCTCCCATTCACTCTTCAGCCCACTGCAATCTGGCTTCTACTCCCACGACACCACTGAAATTTCCTCCTCCATGGTTACCAGTGACCTCCTGAAGAGCGGAATCCAGTAGACCCTTCAGTCTTTAGCTTACTGGACCCAGTCCCCACTGCTGGCATGAGTCTGTTGACCTCGCCCATCTAAATGAACTTCTCTACCCCATCGGTGGTACCTGGAGAACGCTTTACCATACAGATTCTAGGGCCCTACTGTGCCAGCATGGCGAAAGGAAGGAATGTGTATTTCTCATGAGCACCTCTGGTGCACACTAGAGAACGACTGCTCTATCCCAACACCCAGGGAACCTCACTCTCCTCCATCTCCTCAAACCTCTCCTCCTTTTCGGCCTCATTCTTGGACTATTCTTTCTTTGTTCTCTGTGCCTATCTTGACCCCTTTTTCTTCTCACTAACACGCTCAGATTTCTTTGTACCTGAGGTCACCTCCTCATTGGTAACAGTGTTCCCCTGAGTCACATTCCCTGGGGTATTTACTGGAATTGAGGGTGGGGTATGCAGTTTTGGAAAAGCCTCCCTGGTGATTCTGAACACTGTCCCAGGGAGCTGCGCCACCTGACGAATATCTTGTTGAGGATCGCTGCCCTAGGTACTTTCCCTTGGGGGGTCTCCTCCACTCCCATGGTTTCCATCATCAATGTCCTTCTAAATTCTGATGGCTCCTGTATTTCCCTTTCCATATTAGACCTCTCTGTGGAGTGCTGGACCCAAATATTCAACTGACTCCTGGCCATGTCCACCACAATGTTCACAAATCCTTCAAACTCAGTGTGTCCCAAACTGAACCGATCATCTTCCTCCAATCTGCTCTTCCTGCGTAACCCATCTCAGTAAATGGTGCATGCCACCCCAGTTGCCTCCATCGGAAACCAAGGAGTTGTCCTTTACACTTCCCATGACCATCGCCCACTTCCAGTCAATCACAAGCATGCCAATTTCAACTCCTCACCGTTTTCTGATACAATCTTTCTGGTCACGTTCATGGTACCCACCCTGTGCACAACACCACGATCCCGTCTGCATGAGTGCAACAATTTCCTAGTGGGATTCCCTGGCTGAAGTCTTGCCCCTCTCTAATTTATCCTCCGTACGATAGTCAACACGACCCCGTCAAAACCCAAATCTCACCTCTGCATTCATCTGTCTGATAAATTCTTCTTTCCCTCCACGGCTTCCCATTGCCTAAGGGTGACATTCACCTGCCCTGTCCTGGCATTTAAGCCACACCTCCAGCATCTCACTTGCATCCAGCCTCGAATAGAATTGTGGTTCCGTTTATAAGGAGGCAGAGAAACACAGACATTGAGTCTGCCTACTCACCCAGTTGCCATCTTCCCAACCCTACAAGAGTTGCTATTGAGTATGGGTTTTGAGTAGCGCATGTGGCCCTGGGCTCCTCCATCTTCTTCTTGCTGCTCCATCCCTGTACTTTACGCCCCTGCTACACCAACTCTCATGGCTCTCCACACACGCCAGGCTGTTTCTCACCTCCCTGCCTTTGTTCACGAATTCTCTCTGCCCACATCCTCCCTCTGCTCTTCCCTCCCTCCTTTTAGTTCTATGAGCCCATAAGTTTTCAGCCTAAGCTTGTACACTTTGGGATCTCATCTCTTGCAGCCAGAAGAGTCCTTTGTGTTCCTGTCTCATCTGGTGCTTCCAGTCACTGCCCTTCTTCATTTTGTACTTGAGTTTAATTCTCTGTCTCCCTTTGTGAGTTCCTGGAGAGCAAGAGCCTTGCCCTCTTCGTCTTTGCATCCCATGTACCACACAGGACCTAACTGAGAGTTGACGCCCAGTCAATAAGTGAGTAAGTGTGTGAGTGAACGACTGAGGTGCAGAGGGTCAGACTCTACATTTCCCAGACTCAGCTCTTGTCAATTTCCAAGACTTAGCCTAGGTACCAGCTCCACCCTTTCTTGGGCTGCTCTTGCTGTTTAAAGTGGCTGATGGTGGACACCCGGGAATCAGCAACTGGGTCTGTTGCAAATAACAGAGATTAGAAAAATAGTGGCTTAAACAATGCAAGGTGTTTGTTTTTCTCATGTAACAAGAAGTAATTCAGGGCTGCCAGGCATGGGTCTCTATGGTCTCATCAAAGACCCAGCTGAGCCAGCACAAGAGCCACACCTCCACACCTCCAGCATCTCACTTGCATCCAGTAAAAAAGGGGGAAGGACAAAGGACAAACTAATGATTGCTACCTGAGTCAGTGCCCTTTAACGACACTTCCTCTAGCATCTCATTGGTCAGAATGATGTCACATGATGTGCTTAGCTGCAAGGGAGGCTGGAAAATCTATTTTTAGCAGGGCATATTGCAGCTTTCAATAGAATTGTGGTTCTGTTTGTAAGGAACTAGGGAAACGTAGACATTGAGTCTGCCTACCCACCCGGCTGCCATCTTCCCAGGCTTCTTTGCTACAAGAGTTGCTATTGTGTATGGGTATTGAGTAGCACATACTCAGGGAAGGTGGGCCCAGTCCCAAAGGGTGAATCCTGTCTAGTTTAAGCCAGTCACGGTACTCCCTTTTCTCTTGCCTGAGATGGGTTTAGGGTGAGCATGTGACCTACTTCTGGATAATGAGATGTAATTGCCTAAGGGCTTTCCAGAGAGTTTTCCTCCCTCATAAAGAAAGAGATGTGATGAGGTAATCACCTCCCCTTTTTCCTATTTTGAAGACAGTAGGGCAATGACATGATCCTGAAATTGCCTTGGTAACCTACAACCATGAGTGGTCAGAGCTACAGGAAGCCAAATGCAGAGGATGGTGGAGCAGGGAGATGGGAGATCTTGGCTTGATGGAGTATTTGAGTGGTTGACTTGACCAATCTTGAAGTTGCCCACCTCTAGGTTCTTGTATAAGCCACAGTTTAACCTTCCTTCCTTCCTCCTTCCCTCCCTCCCTTCCTCCCTCCTCTCTCTCTCTCTTCCTTTCTTCTTTCTTTTCTTCAGGGTCTTGCTTTTTTGGCCAGGCTGCAATTGAACTCCTGGCCTTCAGTGATCCTCCAGCCTCAGCCTCCCAAAGTTCAGGGATTACAGGAATAAGCCACCATGCCGGCCCCTTTCTCTTCTTTCGGCTTCACTGAAACTTAACCATTCTGAATCCTTGTTTTAGAAGGAAATAATTTTTGGCTTTATTGGTTCTCTCTTTTGTCTTCTGGCTGAGCATGGTGGCTCACGCCTGTAATCCCAGCTACTCGGGAGGCCAAGGCAGGAGAATTGATTGAACCCGGGAGGCAGAGGCTGCAGTGAGCTGAAATCACATCACTACACTCCAGCCTGAGCAACAGAGGGAGGCTCCATCTCAAAAATAAATAAGTAAATAAAATAAAATAAAAGTAACAAAAATAAAGAATGAAATGTGTCTCACTGGACTAAAATCAGGATGTCCCCAAGACTGCCGTTCTTCCTGAGTCTCTAAAGAAGACTCCATTTCCTTTCCTTATGTGTTTCCCAAATTCCTTGGCTCAAGGTCCCTTTGCATCTTTAAAGCCAGCCATGACCCGCTGAGTCTTTCTCATGCAGCATTTCCGCTATCTGAGTGTCCCTTGTTTGGCATCCCTCTTCCATATCTAAGGACCCTGACAATTTCACTGGTCCATCCAGATAAGCCAAGTTAATCTCCTTATCTCATGGACACCTGATCAGTAACCTTCATGCCATCTGAAACCTTATTTCCCTTTGCATGTCACATATTTACAGCTTCTGAGCATTAGGATATAGACATCTTGGTGGGGGGACATTATTCTGCTTACCACAATCAGTTTGGGTAAGTTTTTCTTTTCTTTTCTTATTTTTTTTTGAGATGATGTCTTTCTCTGTTCCAGACTGGAGTGCAGTGGTGTGATCTTGGCTCACTGCAACCTCTGCCTCCCAGGTTCAAGCAATTTTCCTGCCTCAGCCTCCCAAGTAGCTGGGACTACAGGTGTGGGTCACCATGCCCGGCTAATTTTTTTATTTTGAGGAAAGACGGGGTTTCACCATATTGGCCAGACTGGTCTTGAACTCCTGACCTTGTGATCCGCCCACCTCAGCCTCCCAAAGTGCTGGGATTACAGGTGTGAGCCACCGCACCCGGCCATTTATCTCCATTTCTGAAGGATGTTTTCACTGACTCTGGAATTCCAGGGTGGCAGTATTTTCCTTTCTGCACTTTGCAGATTATCAGTTTATTGTCTTCCTTTCTCCATTCCTTATGCTGAAAAGTTAGCTGTCAGTCTTGCCACTGCTCCTTGAAAGGTAATGCATCTTTTTCCTCTGGATGTTTTTAAGATTTTTCTTGTGTTTGATTTCTGTTTCACTAGTTACAGCTGTTTCACTATCAGGGGCCTAGTCGTGGTTTTCTTTTCATGCTTGGGGTTCCCTGAGATTCTTGAATCTATGGCTTAATGTCTTTCAACAGCTTTGGGAAAATTCTCAGATGGTCTGTATTAAAACATTATTTCCACCCTAATTGTGCTGTTTACTTTTTCTGGGTCTCCTTGCATGTTAGACCTTCTCACCATGTCCCATATTAATCTTATACTCCTTTACACACTTGTCATTCTTTTCTCTCAGTCTTTATTCTGGGTAATTTATTTTGGTCTTATTAATAGAGTTCACGTCAGCTGTAGCTGATCTGCTGTTAAATCTATTTATTGAGTTTGTAAGTTCATTTAATGTATTTTTCAGTTCTATAATGTCCATTTGATTGTTTTTTGCAGTTTACAGTCCTCTTTTGAAATTCTCCCATTCGTCATCTAAAGTCCTGAGTAGGTTGGCCTATAATCCCAGCACTTTGGGAGGCCAAGGCAGGAGGACTGCTTGAGCCCCGAAGTTCAAGACCAGCCTGAGCAACATGGTAAAACCCCATCTCTACAAAAAATACAGGCTGGGTGTGCTGGCTTATGCCTGTAATTCCAGCACTTTGAGAGGCCAAGACGGGCAGATGACCTGAGGTCGGGAGTTTGAGACCAGCCTGACCAACATGGAGAAACTCCATCTCTACTAAAAATGCAAAATTAACTGGGTGTGGTGGTGCATGCCTGTAATCCCAGCTACTCGGGAGGCTGAGGCAGGAGAATCGCTTGAATCTGGGAGGCGGAGGTTGTGGTGAGCCGAGATTGTGCCACTGCACTCCAGCCTGGGCAACAGAGCAAGACTCCATCTCAAAAAAAAAAAAAAAAAAACCCAAAAATTAGCCAGGTATGGTGGTGCACACCTGTAGTCCCAGCTACACAGGTGGCTGAAGTGGGAGGATCCCTGGAGCTTGGGAGGCAGAGGTTGCAGTGAGCTGAGATGCAGTCACTCCAGCCTTGGGGTACAGAGTGAGACACTGTCTCAAAATAAAGTCCTGAATATATTAATAATAATTACTTTCAAGTCTATGTCTTATAACACCACTATCTGTATCACAGGCCCATTGTGGCCTGTTTTAAATTAAACACTTTATTTCAAAATAATTGTAGACTCACACTCAGTTGTAAGAAATAACACAGAGAGAGCCCATGTACCCTTTACCCAGCTTCCCTTAATGGTAACATCCTACAAGAGTAGCGTACAACATCACCACCATGATATTAACATTGATACATTCTTATTTAGGTTTCTCTGGTTTTACTAGTAGGGGTAGGGGTATGTGTGTGTGTGTGTGTGTGTGTGTGTGTGTGTGTGATTTAGTTGTAGGCAATTTTATCACTTGTGTAGGTCTAGTGGCCTTAAAAATATTTTCCCCCCTCTGTCTGGATTTTCAGTCATTCAGTTTCATTTCCAGATATGTCTGGTAATTTTTTTATTGAATGCCAAACTTTGTGTAACAAAAATATAATGTGAGAGTTTGGATGGCGTTGTTCTCTTCCTCCAGAGAATTTACTTGGCTTCTGGCAAGCTGTTGGTGAAGAGGCAGACACCTTAATTCAATCAATGAATGGGAGGCTTGGAAGCTGCCATTCTGTGTGGGAAGGCTGGAATATTTCCCTACTCGGAGTGTGTAACCCACTAAAAGCCTGGGTCATTTACCAGAGCCCCTCATCCTAAACTTCAGTTTTTAGCTGGAGGCTGTAGTTCTCATTGTCATGTAATTTATTGAACATACTAACTGGCTGCTCAACTTAATCACTTGTTGTTAGTGGATAGGGGCTGTAAGAGGAGGGCAGCTGTCCCAGAATCCAGGCTTACCTCTCTGAACTTCTCTTCTCTCTGGGATCTTTGTCCCTCAACTCTGACTTGTCTTGATAGTTCTTCAATGTCTTCCTTGGATGCCTTCTTTTATTTTATTTTTTTTGAGATGGAGTCTCACTGTTGCCCAGGCTGGAGTGCAGTGGCACTATCTCGGCTCACTGCAACCTCTGTCTCCTGGGTTTAAGCGATTCTCTTGCCTCAGCTTCCTGAGTAGCTGGGCATTACAAGCATGCACCCCCACGCCGGGCTAATTTTTGTATTTTTAGTAGAGATGGGGTTTCACCATGTTGAATTCACCATCCAATTCTCCATCCAAACTCTCACATTATATTTTTGTTACACAAAGTTTGGCATTCAATAAAAAAAATTACCAGACGTATCTGGAAATGAAACTGAATGACTGAAAATCCAGAGGAGGGGAATTTTTTTAAGGCCACTAGACCTACACATGTAATAAAATTGCCTACAACTAAATCACACACACACACACACACACACACACACACATGGTCTTGAGCTCCTGGCCTCAAGTGATCCTCCTGCCTTGGCCTCCCAAAGTGCTTGGATTACAGGTGTGAGCCACCACACCCAGTCTTTTCCTTGGATGTCTTAAATATGTTATTTTGGCTTTCTAGGTTTTCTCAGTGGGAGAGCTGGTCTGCAACAGAAATCTGCACCAGCCTGTGTTCCTAACACTGATGTTTTGGCATCCCTGAGGGACTAAGGGGATCCCCTTAATCACAGACCACATTAGGCAGCATTTGGATGCTTGTTCGGGAATCAGACTGGATTCAATTCTAGTGTTGCAGCCGAGCACGGTGGCTCATGCCTGTAATCCCAGCACTTTGTGAGACCGAGGCGGGTGGATCACCTGAGGTTGGGAGTTTAATACCACCCTGGCCAACATGGTGAAACCTCGTCTCTACTAAAAACACAAAAATCAGCCAGGAGTGGTTGTGGGCAGCTGTAATCCCAGCTACTCAGGAGGCTGAGGCAGAAGAATTGCTTGAACTTGGGAGGTGGAGGTTCGAGGTTGCAGTGAGCCGAGATCACTGCACTGCAGCCTGGGTGATGGGCGGTAAGAGCAAAACCCCATCTCAAAAAAAATAGATAAATAAAAATCTAGTGTTGCCACTTCCCAGCCATGTGGTCTTGGTGAAATCTCCCTCTCTGGGCCTCAGTTTTCTTTTCTTTGTTTGTTTGTTTGTTTTTTTTTTAGAGATGGGGTTTCACCATGTTGCCCAGGCTGGTCTTGAACTCCTGACCTCAGGTGATCCACCCGCCTCGGCCTCCCAAAGTGCTGGGATTACAGGCGTGAGCCACCACACCTGGCCTCAGTTTTCTTATGGTACTTGCCTCCTTGGAGTAAATAAACTAATATATGTCAAGTACTCAGAGAAATGAGTGCCTATTATATAATAAGCACTCAATATATATCAGTTATTAGTATTCAGCAAATCAGTTAAAGTGCCAGGTGCTGGGTCTATATGCTTGTGAAAAAGACAAATACCATCCCTTCTCTTGTAGAACTGACAATTTATTCAGGAGGACACTCTGGTGACTTATAGGAAGTTAGTAAACTATCATTGTCAAAGAGAGACGCATGCTGTGATAAGAATTAAAAAGGGTGATGGAGCAGGGCACCCTGGCAGGTTTGATTCCAGGTCAAGCAGGGAGGGCTTGGTTCCCAGGTCTGGGGTAATAGAAGGCACGTGACAAATGACAGAGAGACAAATGACAGGCACCTACTTATGGCCAGGCGGTCAGCAAACACTTCTGTGATTGCTGCGTGACAGCTGAGATTTGGATGACTGAAAAGAGGAAGTCCACTGAGACCTGGGGAAAGAACATTCTAGGTTGAGAGAACAACACCTGCAGATTCTCTGAATCTGGCACGTTTGAGCGGCGGGGAAGGCCAGTGTGTCCCAGAGTGGAATGAGCAGAGGGGAGAGAGTGATGGCACAAAATCCAGGAGGTGGGCAGGGACAGGATCCCAGAGGGCTTTGAGAGTCACCACAAGGGCCTGGATAGCAAACTGGGAAGATTTGGAGAGGTGTTTGTGTTTGTTTTTGAGACAGTCTTGCTATGTCACCCAGGCTGGAGTGCAATGGTGTGATTTCAGCTCACTACAACTTCACCACCTCCCGGGTTCAAGTGATTCGCCTGCCTCAGCCTCCTGAGTAACTGGGAGTACAGGTGCATGCAACCACACCCAGCTAATTTTTGTATTTTCAGTAGAGACAGTGTTTCACCATATTGGCCAGGCTGGTCTCAAACTCCTGACCTCAGGTGATCTACCTGTCTTGGCCTTCCAAAGTGCAGGGATTACAGGCATGAGCCACTGCGCCCCGGCTGCTTTGGAGAGTTTTACAGAGAGGAGTAACAATATTTTGATTGCAACAATCATTGTAGGTGTTATAAGGAGAACCAATTTTTGTTTTTGTTTTTTGAGACAGAGTCCTACTCTGTTGCCTAGGCTGACGTGCAGTGGCACAGTCATGGCTCACTGCAGCCTCTATCTCCCAGACTCATGTGATCCTCCCATCTCAGCCTCCCGAGTAGCTGGAACTACAGGTGCACACCACCATGCCCAGCTAATTAAAAAAAGATATTTTGTAGAGACAGGGTCTCACTATGTTGCCTAGGCTGGTCTTGAACTCCTGGGCTCAAGCAGTCCTCCAGGGGTGAGCTTCTACAGCACCTGGCCAGAGGATGGATTTTAAGAGAGGAAACTGCGTTTTCTTTTCTTTTCTTTTTTCTTTTTGATGGAGTCTCACTCCGTTGCCAACAGGCTGGAGTGCAGTGGTGTGATCTCAGTGCACTGCAACCTCCACCTCCCAGGTTGAAGCAATTCTCCTGTCTCAACCTCCCGAGTAGCTGGGATTACAGGCACCCACCACCACGCCCAGCTAATTTTTTTGTATTTTTAGTAGAGACAGGGTTTCTCCATGTTGGTCATGCTGGTCTCAAACTTCTGAACTCAGGTGATCCACCCGCCTCGACCTCCCAAAGTGCTGAGATTACGTGCCTGACCGGAAACTGCATTGTCAAGAGACAGTGGTGGCTTGGAACAGAGTGGTAGCAGAGTAGAGAGATGTGAGCATGGGTTGAGATATGGGTTAGTGATTGAGTCAATGGGTGATGGATTGAATAGATGGATGAGAGAAAGAAAGAAGTCAATGAGCAACCAGGATTGAGCCTATTTATTGAGATGGGGGCAAGTGGGGACAGGGGGAGGAAGATCAAGTGCTTAGTTTTGGATACATACATTTTGAGACTTCTGTTGGGTAACCCGGATATGCAAATGTGGAGTTCAGCGAAAAATCTAGGAGGGAGTCAAAGTCATGGGCCTGGATGAGATTTCCTAGGGAGAGTGTCTAGGTAGAAAGAGTAAAGAGACCCAGAACTGCGCCCTGGGGTACTGCAGCATTTAGGGACCAGGGAGATGAGGAGGCACCCATGAAATAGAGCAGTGGTTCTCAAAGTGCGATCCCAGGAGCAGCAGCCACAGCATTGGCTGGCACTTGTTAGAGACGCAGACTGTTGGGCCCCACCCCAGATCTACTGCCTCAGGACTTCCAGGGTGGGGCCCAGTGATTGGCAATCAGTGCTTTAACTCGCTCCAGGTGATTGTAATGCAGGCTTCAGTGTAAGAATCACTGAGGTGAAAGACAAACCAGGAGAGGTTGTGTTTTCGAAGGCAAGAGAATAAATTTTTCTTTTCTTTTTTTTTTTTTTTGAAATGGAGTCTCACTCTCTAGCCAAGGCTGGAGTGCAGTGGCACAATCTTGGCTCACTGCTACCTCCGCCTACTGGGTCTCTCCCGGTTCAAGCAATTCTCTGCCTCAGCTTCTGGAGTAGCTGGGATTACAGGCACACACCACCATACCCAGCTAATTTTTGTATTTTTAGTAGAGATGGGGTTTCACCATGTTGGCCGGGATGGTCTCAAACTCCTGACCTCGTGATTCACCCGCCTCAGCCTCCCAAAGTGCTGGGATTACAGGCGTGAGCCACTGCACCTGGACCAAGAATAAATTTTTTGAGAAGGAAGGAGTGTGTTAGATGCAGCTGAGAATGTGGCTAAGATGATGGCAGAGGCCTGGCCATTGGATTTTGTAACATGGACATTATTGCTGGCCTGGACAGGTGAGACTTCAGTGGAAGGCGGGGGGTTGGGGGGGAGCAGCAGCCTAATGGGAACTGGACAAGGTGTGAATGAAAGTGGAATGAAGTGGCATCAAAACTGTAGACCTGGCCAGCTGCGGTGGATCACACCTGTAATCTCAGCACTTTGGGAGGCCTAGGCTGGAGGATTACTTTGAGCTCAGGAGTTTGAGACCAGCCTGGCCGACATGGTGAAGCCCCATCTCTACTGAAAATACAAAAAGTAGCCGAGCATGGTGGCATGTGCCTGTAATCCCAGCTACTCCGGAGACTGAGGCAGAAGAATCACTTGAACCTGGGAGGTGGAGGTTGCAGTGAGCCAAGATCGTGCCATTGCACTCCAGCCTGGATAACAAAGCAAGACTCCGTCTCAAAAACAAAAACAAAAACAAAGCACCAAAAAACTATATAGGCCCATTGTCTAGCAAAGGATTCACTTAGCAGGCTTGGTCTGATCAAACCTGTGCATTCTAAAGAAAGGACTGGGCCTGGACCAGCTCCCCAGCAGGTAACTTCTGTACCCTTGGAACATCTGCCTGATGAGACTGTCTTTGTTTACCTTGGGCCATGCCAGATGATTTATGCTGACAAAGTCTTTTGTGGCAAATGCCCTTGGTCACCTGTATCAGTCTGACCTCTGGAGGGGGTCCTGAGACAGAGTAGTTAAGGTCAGTGACACAAGTGCTCCATTCCATAACTGACCCCCAGTACAGACCCTGGACACCAAGGCTGGGGTGGGCTTCCCTGATGGACAAGTCTCTCATGCGTGCATCACACATCACTGCTGAGAGAGTGACGTGCTGTCCACAGGACTTTGGGAGCGAGCAACTGGAATCCTGGTCCTGTCCTGTCCTGTATTCCACCCTATGTGCCTTTCTCCTTGGCTAATTTGCATCTATATCATTTCAATGTCATAAACCATAACCATGAGTTTAACAACTTTTCTGAGTTCTGTGAGTCCTTCCAGTGAATCATCAAACCCGAAGGTGGTCTTGGGGAACCCCTGATACCCCTGAGTTTTAAAGAAGTTTTGCAGTGAAAGGAGAAAAGGAATGAGTGCCAGCTGCAGGAGGTATGGGCTCAAGGTGGGGATTCTGTGTAAGAGAGGAGATACTCGGCCAGACTCCCAGGCCTGCCGGAAATGACAAAGTAGATAAGGATAGGTCGGTAACGCAGGGGAAATGTTGGTGAGAAGATGAAGAGGAAGGGGTCCATGACACAGTGCCTCTGATGGGAGCAGCGACAGTTTATTCAGAGTGACTGGGGGAAGTCAGAAAATCTGGGTACAGTGCGGGTTTCTAGGCAAACTTGCTGGCGGGGTGATGGGGGAAGACTGAACGAATGGTTTTCCTAATGAACTAGGAGGTGAGGCCACCGTTGAGTGTGCAGGGCTGGGAGTGGAGGGCTGTAGATTTGAGGAGAGGGGATATGATACAGTCACTTTGGAGAGCAAGACGCCAAACAAGGAATGTGTACTGAGATTGCAGGGTAGGGTTGGAGATCTCTGGCAAAAGAGTGAAAATAAGAGTCAGGCCGGGCACAGGGAGGCACACCTGTAATCCCAGCACTTTAGGAGGCTGAGGCGGATGGATCATTTGATGTTTGTGGTCAGGAGTTCGAGACCAGCCTGACTAACATGGTGAAACCCCGTCTCTACTAAAAAACAAACAAACAAAAATAAAATCAGCCAGGGATGGTGGTGTGCGCCTGTAGTCCCAGCTAGCTATTCAGGGGGCTGAAGCAGGAGAATCATTTGAACCTGGGAGGTGGAAGCTTCAGTGAGCTGAGATTGAGCCACTGCACTCTAGCCTGGGCAACAGAATAAGACTCCGTCTCAAAAAAAAGAAAAGAAAAGAAATGAGACTCAACACACACCAAAACCCATGCTTCTTCACATCTGTGTTCAGTTGTGCAGGTGCTGGCATGAAGCAGGTGGGCAGCAGAATTTCACCAGGGTTGGACCTTGCCAGCTGAGTGGGACAGAGGGAGACGGAGAGTGTTTGCAAGTAAACTGGTGCAAGAGAGGATAAACAAGGCGTAGCTGCCTGCAGCTTAATTTTGCTCAGTAGTAATTAAAATATTTTTATTTTAAAACAAATCTGGATTCATTCTGGAGTAGAATGAAAAAGTGCATGAATTTTTCAGATAATTTAGCAGACATCAAGCGCAGTTTCCCTGTTTTGAAGTTCCACTTCCAGGGATACCTTACCCCTTGGTCTTCATGTGGTGAATCTACTCTTGTTGAAAGTTTGGGAAGCTTTGGAAAATTCTGGAAAGCCTTGTCCTGTGGGAGTAATCCCCTGACCCCTGGCCAGCATCTTGACTTTTCACTGTGATCATCTGAGATCAACATCCAACCAAGAACAGTGACAGTATTGATAGAGGAGGACGATGAAGCCTTTGTGCCTCTAAGATGGTGTGTGCAGGGTGGGCTGGGGACTAGTTCATAACTCTCTTAAGGATGGAGTGGGTGCTGCAGGGCTGGGGTAGGGTAGCCGACCCTGGTGCTGGTCTTAGAGTCCAGTCTAGAGGCCAAACATATCAGAGGAGTCTGGGTAATGTGGGGAAGGGAGTGGCTGAAATACAACAACCAGGATCCCTCACCCATGCCCCCTCCCTAGGACTCCAAGAGATGAAACACTCTGGGGGTCCAGGCGAGTGACTGGGACAGACTGGGTCCCAGGAAGCAAGTCAGGGACCCGGATCCCAGAACTGGAGCACACGATGTGGACGGGGTATTGGGAATGAGGCCGAAGCCCAATTATCAGAACTGGGACACGTTCCATGTGGGACTTGTGTTCTTTACAACCTTCCTGCATAAATCCTGGGAAATGGGGTGTGCCTGAGCCTGGAACAGGCAGAACTTGTCAGCTGGGGGCCTATTTAGGGGTGCGTGTGGCTTTAGTCCTTCCAGGATCAGGCACCTCCTCTGCCCTTCCCTGCTGCCCTGTCCAAAGCATCCCCTTCCTTCCCGTTCACCTCCCCAACAGGGCAGCCCCATCCCTGCAAAAAAGAGCCTCAGAGTAAACAGCATGTTTATTTTGAACATTCAAATTTACAAAAACAAAAAGGTAACAAAACCATGACACAGATCACACACACACATACACACGCACGCACACGCACACACGTTGCAGCTCATGTCAATTTATGTACAAAACAGGGAGAGGAGAAAGGGGTGAGTCTGGGAGGGGTTGTCAGTAGGGTGCATTAATGTCACAGTGTCAGACAACTTGACATGCTCACTCATACTCAGCCTGGCCCCACGTGAGCCCCTTCCCCACCCAGGGGTCAGGGGATCAGGGTGGTAGGTGGGGTCTGGGGTGGCAGGCAGCTGGAATAAAGGGGCGAAGAGAGTAATCCCATCTCTGGGAGGGAGCCCCTTTCCCAGTTTACTCAGGCCAAGGGTGCTGGGACACACAGAGGAAGGGTGACTCAGTGCTGTGGAGAGGCCGCTGTGTCCTAGAGAGGGCTGAACGCAGTCAGAAGGCTGGGCTCAAGTCTCTCGTGTTCAGCTGGGTGGTCTTGAAGGTCCCTCCCCTCCCCAGGCTTCAGCGTCCTCATCTGTAAAAACGAGGGCTTCGGCCTCCTCTTAGAGCCCTTCCTTCCCAAATCTGTGGTCCCAGGTCATGCAAAGTTGTGGCAAGGGAATTGGTCCCCTTGGGATGTCGGTGGGGGCACCATGTGCCACAAGATGGGAAGATCTGGCAGATAACAGCTGGGAAGCACCTGGTGCAGGGCTTGGCTCCAAGTAGGAGTTGGAGGAGCAGCAATTTCCCTCCCCTTCCCTGCCCAGGACCCTCGGGAGATGCTCAGCTTCCTTTTTTTTTTTTTTTGGTTCTCCTGTGAACCCAGCTGAGCTAGAGACGGGCTGAAGCTCTGGCCCATGGTGAGAGGGACACATTCCCTGAAGCAAATGAGCCCCCTGCCATGGCTTCACCAAGGGGACCCTGGCCCCGGGGCTGGCCCACCCCCTGCCTCTGTTCCTCCACTTCAAGCCCTGTGGGCTGGGGAACGGGGTCGGAACACATCAGAGCAATGGTGCCCAGATAGACCTCTACACAGGTAAGGGGGTACTTGGCCCCTGGACCTTTGGTTTCAAACTCCCTGTGGTTTGAAATCTGGGCTCCATCACTCGCTAGCTGATTAACACCAGGCAGATGATATCATCTCTCTGTGCCCGTTTCCTCACCTGTCTAATGGAGCCAAGAGCGTCCTAACTCAGAACTGTGTTGTGAAGATCAACAGGATGGTGCCTGTGCCACACTCGGTGCAGTGCCAGATGGCAGGACAAACATGGGCTCCGTCGTGGTTATCAACCAGGAGCAGCACAGGATGTGACTGGGTGCCACGTCCGGTTCCTCTTTCTCTGTCTGCTCAGATGCGCTCAGGAGCAGCAGAAGATAGGAAAAGTGGGACCCAAACAGTGTCACGCTGGTGAAATGTGTTCCTGTTCCCTTTGGGAGGCTGAGTGGGTGATATGGCATGGGAACATGGCTCTGGTGTCAGAGCCCTCATCTTCACTGAGACAAAGCATAAAGGACTTGGGGTCGCGCATCTGGGTGGGCCCAAGTGACCAAGCAAGTGCTGTCACCTCCTTCTTAAGACCCTATCCTTCTCCCACGTCCTCCACAAGAGCTACCTTCTTTGAGACAATAACAGAAACAGATCAAGCTTGGCGTCACTGAAATCGAGGTTCTGAATTCTGCCGTCACCCCAGCAACAGTGCCATTATGATGAGACACTTGACCCAGCACTTGGGTTGATGTCATTGGCTGTTACCGTGGCAACCTAGGTCTCAGCGGGTCTGGTGGAAGCCTGACATCACCTTTTCTTCCACTGGGATTGGACCAGAGGGGCTGGCAATCTATTTATATTCTTGAAATGGAAGCAAGGATCTGGGCGCCGGAGGCAGTGTGTCTTGGAGGAGCTTCCACGGCACTGAGCCCCCAGGCCTGCAGCTCTTGCATCATGTCTCAGGCTAAGTGGCCTCGGGGAGTGGAGACAGACAGGGAACAAAAAGGTCGGCAAGAGGTACCAGTGCCCACTTGAGCCAGGTAGCCTGTGCAGCTCAGACACCTGGTAGGTGACTAGCACGGGAGGGACACCTCAGGTCTCCATTCTGCCAAAGCGCCCAGGGATCATAACACCCCAGGAAGTGCGGGGACGCCAAGATCTTTGGGTGTTGCATAAAGGAAGATGTTCTGGGTGTCATGTTGGAAAGCATCTGACCTCTCAGGTGTCCACCTGCTTAGGTGTAGACTGAACTCAAAGACCCTCAGGGCCAGGCAGCATGGAAGGGGAAGAGCACTGAAGAGGGAGTCAGATGCCCTGGGCTCTAGTCCTGGCTCTGCCCCATCGTGCCCTGTGAGCCTATGCAGGTCACGTGTCCTCCCTGAAGCATTTCTCACAAGCAGGATGCAGATGTGGTGCTAGACAGGGTGGCTTTTCTCAGCTCTAAGATTCTTTTTTTTTTTTTTTTTTTTTTTTTGAGATTCAGTCTTGCTCTGTCGCCCAGGCTGGAGTGCTGGAGTGCAGTGGTGTGATCTCGGCTCACTGCAACTTCCACCTCCCGGGTTCAAGCGATTCTCCTGCCTCAGCTTCCCAAGTGGCTGAGACTAGAGGTACCCGCCTCCACACCTGGCTAATTTTTGTATTTTTAGTGGAGATGGGGTTTCACCGTATTGGTCAGGCTGGTCTTGAACTCCTGACCTCAAGGGATCCGCCCACCTTGGCCTCCCAAAGTGTTGGGATTATAGGCGTGAGCCACCGTGCCTGGCCTCTCAGCTTTAAGATTCTGACACTCTCTTGAGGAAGCTGGCAATGCCTCAAGGGGACCAGGAAGCCATCAGTTCTTTGAGACACTCTCAGACAGGCAAGGGGTACCAGGCTGGGATGATCCAGAGGGAGCTGGTTTTTTACAATCCATGCATGAGGTTAGTTGGCCTTGAACCTTGCCCTTGACTCTGAGTCTCTGCTGACCCTAACCCATGACTGGCTTCATCCCATCTACTGCTGAGTCCCAGGACCCACCCCTGCTAAGCCCAGGATCACCAGGGTATTCCCCACCCGTCCACCTGGAATCACAGAGAAGCTCACACCCAATCTGAAGAGCAAATGATCAAAGCGAGGGCCTCAGCTCAGGAATGAGGAACGCCAGGCCCAGAGAGGTCAGGAACTTACAGAAGGCCACACAGCACATTAGCAGGGCGGGCTAGGAACCAAGGGCTCCTCTCTCTCACCCAGTGCTCTGCCCTCTGCTTTGTGCTTCTCCCCACCCTCTCAGCTTCTTCCCTCCTGCCCCAGGACCATGCATGGGGTAGGTAACGTAGCTCTGCCAGAGGCGGGGTCTCCTGGGCCATGAGGCCTCTGCCTTAGGGCCGCTCCCAGCCCAGCCTGAAGTGGCCCAGGTCCCATCTTTGGCACAGAGGGGAAGGGATGACTATACCAGTGGCCATCGATGTGGGTGAGCACAAGGAGTGACTGCAGCCCTTTGTTCTTCTGGGGTCTTTGTCCTGTTCCCTCCAGGCTGGAGCTGGGAAAGGAATGTCCTGGAGACTGAGGTGGGGCTGGGCCAGGCATGGAACCAACATTCAAACCACTACATACAAAGAAAGGAGGAAAGAGGAGGAAGAGGGAGGTGCGGGCGGGGTGGAGGAGGCTCCATCGAGATCCCACTGCCCTTGACTGGCAGCTGGTGGAAAGAGGGAGGAGGGTGAGTCTGACCTCCAATGTCCTCATCATCCCCTTCTACAGCCTGTTGTGGCCCTGAAGGGGAAGCTGCTGGGCCTGATGCATGGGGGAAAAGGGGGTGTACAGACACCCCCACAACTGAGATAGAGGGGCCCCCCTCATACATAACCCTACCCTATGGGGGGTGCTGTCAGAATTAGTGAAATCAGATGCAATTGATGGGCAGGAAGGGGTGGGGCAAGAGACAACTCCAGTGCAATGCCAGGAGGGCAGGCTCCCACTGTTCACTTGAGACGCCCCTCCCCACCCGGGTGGGGACAGGGGACACGCTCGCAGGGCAGGACATTCTGGAGGTGTGGGTACAAGTGAGGAGGGGAAACGGGAGGCACAGCCAGGAGTGGGGCAGGAGGGAAGGCCAGTGCGTGGGCGGGCTGAGGAGGGAATGTGACCCCCCTCAAGTCCCCAGAGTGGCAGGCAAGGGAGGGGCCCTGGATGAGGTGGCCCCTCATGCCTTGGCCCTCCCCTTGCAGACATCGAAGGCGGCCTTCGTTGCACCCCCGAAGGCTTCCACCAACTTGTCTTCCCAGGGAAGGACGTTGCCCAGTAGTGGTGCGGTGCAGTTGGCAATGCCTAGGACCTGGGCTGGAGTCAGAGCGTGGTCCCACAGGTTAAACTGGGTGATGTCACCGACAAAGGCCTGGGTGGCATCAAACCGGCCGCCCAGGGTATCCTGAGCCAAGACAGCAGCAGAGAAAGAAGAGATGTGGAGTGAGGGAGGAAAAAAGACAGGCTGGCTCAGTCAGACTCTTGTCCCCGAGAAGCCCCACTTTCGTCCCCACTGAAGCCCCTCCCCCAAGGCTCTAGCCCCACCTCCAAGATTCTAGTTTCTTGGGCAGGTCTCTGATTTCTCTGGCCCTCAGTCTGGCCATCTGCACAATGGGGAGGTCCAGCCCCAATACTAGCCTGAGTCTTACCTGCTCCTGGCCCAAGATAAGGATCCCATGAGGCTTGATGGGGTGCCAGGCAGCCAGGTTCTCACCGGAGCCCTGCAGCTCCCCGTCCTGGTAGGCAGACCATAGGCCATCCCTTGTAGTCCAGGCGATGCAGATGTGGTGCCAGCCATTGTCCTTCAGGCTCAGGGGCAGCTGGGCCACCTGGACACAGGTCCCCCAGCCCCAGGTCAGAGGTGCCCCAAGGCCCAAGGCCCAAGGCCCGAGGCCCAAGGCTGAGGCAGTGGGGTGGGGCTGGGGAGACTCACGTCTATCCTTCCAGGGCCTGACCCTCTCCATCCTCCTGCCCAGTGTATTTTCTCAATTCCTCTCTCCTCTTTCCTCAAAGACCAAACCAGATCACAAGGGACTCTCTGGTTTTGGTTTTCAGTTGCCAGTAGGTAGTTCACTCACTCTCCAATAGTCCTATTAAGGTCATTGGGGTGGAGAGATGTCTCACAATCCCCACGTCCCCTGAACACCTCACACAGCACCCAGCACACAGCTGGGGCTCAAGAAGTACTGGCAGGGATAGAATGAACCTCAGACTCAGAGGTCAGGCTCCAGCATCTGGCTCTGGCTCTGCCAGCAACCCCTGTATGACCTGGGGAGGCTGCTCCTTCCTAGCTGGGCCTCAGTTTCCTCATCTGTAAAGTGAAAAGGTCAGACAAGGGATGGCAAATCTACAGCTGCTGCCTCTTCCTCAACCCAGGGCAGACATAGCCAATCAATCATGAGCCTTGATTCAGTTCAGATCCCTCAGCACAGGGCTCTGGGAAGCCACTGCTGATGGGTTAGAGCTGGCCTGTAAGATGAAAGGTGCTTGCTGTCTGTGGATTTGGTGCTCCCAAAGGGCTCCCTCGTCTGGTAAGTTTTCTGATATCATATTTTTTTTTTTGAGATGGAATCTCACTCTGTTGCCTAGGATGGAGTGCAGTGGTGTGATCTCGGCTCACTGTAACCTTCATCTCCAGGTTCAGGCAATTCTCCTGCCTCAGCCTCCCGAATAGCTGGGATTACAGTGCACCACCATGCCCGACTAATTTTTTTGTAATTTTAGTAGAGATGGGGTTTCATCATGTTGGCCAGCCTAACATGGTGAACTCCTGACCTCAGGTGATCCACCCGCCTCGGCCTCCCAGTTACAGGCATGAGCCACTTTGACTGGGCTGAGATCACAGTGTAACATTCTCTGAGGCCTACATGGTCCCTGGGTTTGTTGTGGACACTAGGGTTGTGGAGTTGGTCCTTGCCCTAAATGAGCTGAATCTTCAGGAAGGGAAGGACTTCGGGGCAATGCTATAAGACAAAATAACGGAGGCCATATGGGAGGTACAGAGGCTGCGAGGCCCAGAGGAAGAGGGGATATGGGAATAGAAGCCATGTTGAAACCTGTCTGGAAGGACAATGGAGCCACCATTCCATTGCTAGGCAAACCAAGTGGTGAGCAAAGCAGGAGTAAAGGCTTAGAGGCTGGAATAAAAGGGGAACAGCGAGCAGTCTGTGAGGCTGGCTCTCAGGACTCCAGAGAGTCCCAAAACAGTGCTGCGCAGTGCCCTGTCCAGGGTGCTGAATTTCTTCTAATGAGAACTGAGTGCTGAACTTGGGCAAGGCCAAGGATGGCAGCCAGGGGATGATGAAGGGCAGCAGGATCCAGATGTAGTCCAGCCACCCTGGTGGTCAATGGTCGTACGGTTTGTTGGGCCACAAGGGAAAGTCACTGCTCCCTGGGCCCTCCCTCCTCCTCCTCCTCCTCCTCCTCCTCCTCCAGAATGCTATGAAATGCACCTTCTGCTAATCTGGGTTCTGATGGGTGTCAACCACTCCTAACGGCTCTATGTGTTGTGGGCTGGTCACAGGTGGGTATGATACGCGGTATCTGCATTTCCAGGGGGTTCTCAGTAGACCACCATATCTGCAAGGCCCAAAGCAATGTGGCAGGCAGGGGAGGAACTTTAGGAGTGGATAACAGTGATAAGATGCTCCCCTTCCTTCCCCCTCAATCACCATGCTCCTGCCACATCATTCTCCCTGGCCAAGGCCTGTCCTTGTCCTGCCTTCCAGCCAGTCTGAAGGAAGGGGATTGGGGAGGGAGGCCTGGGCTTGAGGAAGATGGGTGGGCCAAGGACAGAACAGGGGAGGGGTTAAGAGGTGGTTTCTGGAGCCCAAGACCCTGAATCACATCACACCCCAGCAGCTGTGTAGCCAGGGTGCATTATTTCCCCTCTCTGAGCATCAGATTCTCCATCTGCAAAATGGGGATAATGAGTGCAGTTGGGAAGGTCAAGGGTAGTAATGTGAGTAAACTGCTTATTAGCGTAGTGCCCGATATAATAAAAACAGCTCAGAGTTATTGATGTCTGCTCAATGCTAGGCTCTGCTCAAAGCCCTCTACATGCAGTTAGGCCACTTCTCACTACAACCCTAAGAGGCAAGGGCTCTTATCATTCCTGCTTTAGAGATAAGGAAACTGAGGCACAGGGCAGGTAGATGACTAGTAGACAGTGGTGAAGATGCAGAAGCAAGACTCAAACCAGCATTAGGGCCCCAGAGTCTGAGCATAACACCTTTCTATTCTCCAGAGTGGGGAAGGCCCAAGGGGTTGGCTCCAGGTGAGTAGAAGGAACGAGGAGGCCATTGGTACTCCCTTCCTGCCTCCATCCACAGGTAGGTCTATGCACCTCCCTTCTCTTTAAATCCAGGAGGATGAGCAGGGCCCTGGAGGCAGACACCTCAGCCCTGCTCCATAGCTGGGTCACTGAGGAAGTCACTGGATCTCCAAGAGCCTCACTTGCCTTCTCTGTAAAATGGAACAACACTTAGAGCCTCTATAGACACAGCCTCTCTTCAGGCAGCCCCATGTCTGGCTTGTCTTTATATTCCCAGAGCCCAGCCCAGCACACAGTAGGCATTTAATGTGTGCTGAATATGTGGAGCAGGAGAATGAGCAACAGAATGAAAGAGAGCCCAGTGTGGAGAGGGCTCTCCTGGATCCCCCCACCAGCCCTCCCCGCTGGCCCCGCCCACCTTGTCATTGATCAGCAGCTCCATGGGCTCATGGCCTGCCTCCAGCAGCACAATCTCGTTGGCCTGCCCGGGCACCGAGTAGGAGAAGGGGGTGCCCTGGCCAGTGCCGCTGGACCTGGACCGCAGCCACATGCAGGTGGTGAATGCGTAGAGCTCAGGCAGTGCCTTCCGCACGCGGGCATACATGTAGTTGTTGCGGATGGGGATGCTGATCTTGAAGGCGTCTGGGGGACTGTAGGCTGAGGGTCCTGAGGGTGGATAAGGCAGATGTGGTGGAGGTCGGTGGATGCCGAAAAGGGTGGGTGCACAGGGCACACTTCAGAACGAAGGCTAACAGCTTGTAGGGTACCTGCTGCATGCCCAGTGCCTTTGGGGCCTCTCTGCTCTCTAGACCTCAGACGTCCTGAGACCACATCTCACCTCCCCTACTTCCCAGCCATGTAACCTTTAACAAATTAAACTTGTTTTCGGTGGCCACTTGGGAGACCCAGGGTAGATGGGCCAGAGGCAGGACTGAGGAGGGCTGGAGAGTGCTTCTCCTGCCTCTGCTCCAGCCAGGATGCCAGCCCTGAGCCACCAGACCTGTCCCTCCCCTGCAGCTGTGCCCCTGCTATGGCCCCTCCATTCTGAAATTTGCTCCCCACCTCTGTTTTCAAGAAGTAGCTTGGGGTCACCTCCTCCAGGAAGCAGCTTGGATTTGAATTTCTTTTCTTTTCTTTTCTTTTTTTGAGACAGAGTTTCCCTCTGTTGCCCAGGCTGGAGTGCAGTGGTGCAGTCTTGACTCACTGCAACCTCCACCTCCCAGTCTCAAGCAATTCTCCTGCCTCAGACTCCTGAGTAGCTGGGATTACAGGCATGCACCACCATATCCAGCTAATTTTTACTAGAGATAGCATTTTGCCATGTTAGCCAGGCCGGTCTTGAACTCCTGACCTCAGGTGATCCGCCCAACTCGGCCTCCCAAAGTGCTGGGATTACCAGCGTAAGCCACTGCACCCGGCCCTGTATTTTCTTCTCCTGAACCCCTGTTCTGCTTCTAAGTGGGTCCCAGCTAACTGCTCATCATTTCCCCTGTTTTCCCCAACTTGTCTGTAGGCCTCTTAAGGGTGGTCCTCACAAGACTTCAAAGCTGAAAGGTCCCTGAGAAATCATGAGATCTGAAGAAAACTGAGGCCTGGGGAAGGACGTGACCTTCTGAGGTCACAGAGCAAGCCAGAGACAGATATGCAACCAGGAGCCAGGTCTCCTTATGCTCATACCTGTACCCTGCCCGTTATGTTTCTCTGACCCCTTGGCAGTGCCAGGCACAGGTGTTAAATAAAATCCTGACTGATTCATTGAAAATGGTATTTTGTGGGTGGTTAAACGTATGACTGTGGAGTCAGACCTTGTTTGAGGTCTAGACCCACCACTTATTGTCTGTGTGACCTTGAGCATGAAGCTTGACTTCTCTGAGCTTCAGTTTTCTCATCTGTGAAAACTGTGAAGATTAAATCAGCAGATGTGTCAAGTACTTAGCACATTCCCAGGACACAGTAAGTGCCAGAAGATGAGACCTGTTAATAATGCTGAGAATGATAATAATATCCCCCAATGATTCTCTTCATTGTGTGTTCTGCAGCCTCCTCCCCACCGTCCCACCCATCCGTGTTAGCCGCTAGGGGAGCATGGATGTATTGTTTGAGTGGATCTGTCATCCTGAGGACCCCTCCAATGCCCTCTGCAAGACCCAGGACCCAGGACTCACCGTGCTCCAGTTCAGCCACGCGACCCTGCAGGACGTCCAACTCCTTTTCCATTTCCTGCCGCTGCCGGCGGCCGCTGTGGCTGAGGGCAGCACGCTCCTTCTCCAGTGCCAGCACTTGGGCCAGCAGCTGCCCCTCCAGCTGGTCCATCTTGGAGTGCAGGCCAGCGGGCACAGCAGAGACTGGGGCTGGGGCAGCTGAGAGGTTCACACGGGCTGGGAGCTCCTGCTGTTCATGCGGCAGAGAAAGAGAAGTCAACTGGGGGGAGGAAGGAAAGGCTTGGGACACTCAGATGGCCGCCACCCCTAATCAGTGACTGCAGGGGAGCCTCAGCTTCCCCCATATGCAAAATGGGGATGATAATGCCAACAGCAGGCAACAGATGCATCCTGGGTGCCTTCGGAGTCAGACAGCCCAGGGTTCAAAACCAGCTTGGGAACCAATCTGCTATATGACTCACAGAAAATCCTTTGACTTCTCTGAACTCTCAAAAGAGAGCTGCACCTATTTGGAGAGTTGTGGGGAAGACTAAGTAGTAAATATCAATAAACAAGAGCCTGCTTATTGCAATTGCTGTCTAGGGCAGAGTGTTCCAGGGCAGGCTCTGACAACCCCCA
Source organism: Cacajao melanocephalus (assembly GCA_963573385.1). Lineage (NCBI taxonomy): Eukaryota > Metazoa > Chordata > Mammalia > Primates > Pitheciidae > Cacajao > Cacajao melanocephalus. The sequence goes on from CAUYLG010043229.1 coordinate 26,060, forward strand.
TCCAGCCCAGGATGAGGTCCAAGTGTTTAGAGTTCCCTACCACATGCCAGTCCTATCGTAAGACCCCATGGGCAGCAGAACTGGGACAGGAGCTGGGAGGGTTTCCTTCCCCCTCTCCTGCTGGAAGAAGGCCCTTCTGAGGTGGAGGGAGGCAGGTGAGGCCACAGGCCCAGACTCTTGAAGGGGACAGTCTGTGGCAGACGTCATAGAAACGTCAGTAGAGGATTAATAATTCAGTGATCTGCTAGGAGCTAAATTAAACCTTCATCCTCCACGATCCTCCTGGCTTCCCCATCTTCCATGGTCCCCACTACCAGGCCTGATGCTTGCAAACTCCCCAGAGGCCCAGGAAGTTTTTGCTCAGTCAGTTCCTTGCTCCCAGCTTAGGCCCCAGATGAGAACTCATTGTATTCTGTGATTCCATCACTGAGCAAACATTCAGAGGGCACCCTCATTGTGCCGGGCACTGCCCCGGGTGCTAAAGTCGAGGCTGGAGGCAAAACGGAAAACCAAGAACTCCACCTTTCCTGAGCTTCCTAAGCTGCAAGGGGATGGCCGTGCAGCTTGAGACAAGCATAAAATCTCTTGCCCAGCCAATGGCCTTGTCAGTCATTTGCTGGGTGACATTGGGCACCGCTGGCAGTTGCTTGACTGAGGACCACGTGTTCCTTCTGAGCTGCGCACTCCTCCTTCACCTCTCAGCCTGTTTTCTAGCCATGAGACAAGGGGAGAAATGCGTCCCCTGTGTCAGAGTGCTGGGGGCAAAGGACCACTTCCATGCCCAGTGCCTGAGACTTGGGAGCTACCAGTGTAGACAGCAATGGGACTTTGCATTCAGGAGTTGGAGGGACCGGCCCTTGACTCTGCCACTGCACCGTGAGAATGGAGGCAGGTGGGCTAACACCTCCAGGATCATTTTTCCCCTTCTATAAGATGGGCACTTTGAATGCTCAGCCTCCAGGACTGGTCAGCATTAAATGATGGTATGTAAGGGAAGTGCCCAGAGCCTGGCCCTCAGTGGAAGCCGAGGGCACGGTTTTGGGCACGTAGAGTAGGTGGGAAGACTGAATGGGATGCTCTTACTGCCGGCTGAGCCCCAGCAGACACCTTGCAAACATTCTGTCTCTGAATCTGCTTCACATGCCAGCGTCCCCATTTCAGGGGCAGGAAAACTGGGGTGAGTCACCCAAGATCACGCCAGGAGCAGCAGCAGAGTGGGATCTGAGCCTAGCAGTCCAGCTCGCCTTCCCCCCTGCATCACTTGCCATGCAGCCTCTCTTGGCACCTGCCACACGGCCTCTCCAGAAGCCCAATTTCCTCTGTCCCACGGGTCCCCTGGCTCCCACGGGAAAGGTGAGGTTGCTTCACAGGGCAGGGGCTCTGATGCCACTCACACTCAGAAACTCCCGTCTTCTGCTGGCAGTGGGGAGGGGCTGAGGATCAACCTGTCTCCATTCCAGGCTGTGAGATGGAGCAAGTCCCTGAGGTCGTCCAGGATGGCTCTGGAAAGGGACCCATGAAGCAGTGGGAGAGGGGGACTCTGGACACCATTATCCCCTTCCACGTCCTGTGTGAGAAGTTATGGCTGCCCATCCACGCAGATGCCGACTTGGCCCACCAGGCTGGGGTGGAGGCCAGGTGAAGGCAGGCATGGGATGGATATAGGAGCCTCACAGCGCACTCGGCCTCCCCAGTTACATTGATCTTTGCTATCCCGAGGGCTTCTTCTGTCAAGGTGCCTACAAACCCTGGCTCTGGTGCAGACTAACCGCAAAGCCTGAGTTTCCCCTCTTCTAAAATGGGGACAGGCTGGGCATGGTGGCTCATGTATGTAATCCCAGCACTTTGGGAGGCCAAGACAGGCACTTGAGCCTGGGAGTTCGAGACCAGCCTGGGCAACATGGTGAAACCCTGTATCTACAAGAAATACAAAAATTAGCCGGGCATGGTGGTGCACACCTGGAGCCCCAGCTACTTGGGTGGCTGAGGCAGGAGGATTGCTTAAGCCTGGGAGGTTGAGGCTGCAGTGAGTCATAATCGTATGATTGCACTACAGCCTGGGCAACAGAGTGAGACAAAAAAAAAAAAAAAAAAAAGCGTAGGCTGGGCATGGTGGCTCACGCCTGTAATCCCAGCACTTTGGGAGGCAGAGGCGGGCGAATCATCTGAGGTCAGGAGTTTGAAACCAGCCTGACCAGCGTGGAGAAACCCCTTCTCTACTAAAAATACAAAATTAGCTGGGCATGGTGGCATATGCCTGTAGTCCCAGCTACTCGGGAGGCTGAGACAAGAGAATCACTTGAACTGGGAGGCAGAGGTTGCAGTGAGCCGAGATCATGCCATTGCACTCCAGCCTGGGCAACAAGAGCGAAATTCAGTCTCAAAAAAAAAGTTTGTGTGGGGTAAAACGGGCTTCCTCTCGTCCATTCCCAGGACAGATGGAAGGACGGGAGGACAAGTGACAGACCCTTACGGACTATAAAAGCATAATGCCAACTGTGGGGCTTGACTACATTAGCTGATGGGGATGCTCATTACCTCCAGAGCTTTCAAGTGACTCGGATGGCCCACAGGGTGACAGGTTCAGCCACCCACTGGGTTTGAGACCGATGGACTTCCAGGAAGCCTTAGACTGAGGCAATCAGCTCATAGGGTATATTTTATCTCAGGGCTGGAATGGCCAGGGCAGGGCCTTCCTGGTCCCGGTCGCTATTCTGTCCTCAGTTCCCCACCCCTTTCTATGCCAAGCATGAGGCCAGAGGGGCACGTGCTGAGTGAGGCTGTGCAGCAGACCCATGCTTGACACTGGCATGTGTTTACTCATGAATCCTCACAGCCACTCGCTGAGGCTGGCACTCTTTGTATCCCCATTTCACATACAGGAAACTGAGGCAGGAGTCCTTTTGAATTGTCTATGGCAATGGGGCTGGGCCAAGCCGATACACCTGGAACCAGCATCGCCTCTCTCCAGCAAAAGGAGAGAGGGAGGAAGACTTGCCAGGAAGAACAGAGGGAGGAAGACCTGCCAGCAAGAACAGGGCGTTGAGGCTATTTAAACAGACGCCGCTGTTTCGAGGGGAAAACGTGCAGGCTAGGGGGGCGTGCGCTCAAGCTGTTCTTTTGTCAAAGCCACCAGCTCTGCAGCGGCCAGGAAGGGCATGGAGGAGGTGGGCTTCGGATTGTGTGTGAGCCCCTCCTTGTCCCAGTGTCTGAATCAGAAGAACACGACTCCCACACCCCCACTTCCCATCTGCTGTGGGCGCAGGCTGTGCTGCGTGGGCTCCCGACCTGATGCCAAGTTGGCCCCTCACCTAAGATGATGGGGGGAAGGATGACGCCAGCACCTCCTCAGCTCCCACTGGGGCAGGACGGTGGAGGCTGGGAACCCATGGCCTGTCCTGCTGGGAGTCCAGGGTGGGGTTTGGCGCAAGCGTGCTGGGCTTACAGCCAGAGCCCCTTGTTCTAGGCCCAGCTCAGCCACTAATGTGCCGGGCTCATTAGCACTCAATCAGAATGCTAACAGCAGCAGCTGTCTCCTTCGAGCACCCGAGCACCCGCTGCACGCCAGGCCCCGCACTAGGGAAGCTCTGTGCAAACAGTTCTAGGCCGCTCTCAACAGCCTGGGGAAGTAGGGAGGACCACTTAGAGAGGAGGGAACTGAGGCTCAGAGAGGGGAAAGTGCCTGGCTGAGCTCACATACCCGTGGCTCTGCAGAGCCAGCTCTCCAGCCTGGCCTTCCTGATCCTGGAATCTGTGCTCATTCCTCAGGCCCACACAGATGGCCTGGGTCTGTCTGTTGATCGGCCAAGTGGCCCCAATGTCAGCTGCCCTGCCTAACTCGAAGGCAAGCAGGAGAGGTTCTAATGGTCACAGGAAGTCTAGAAGGTCCAGAAGGTTGTGTCAGACCATGGTGCAGGATAGCTTCACAAAGGGAGCCTGATAAGAGGGTCCTGCCAGTGTGGAGCAATTGAGGCTGGGGGGATGCAGGGAGGCCCCCAACCACCTTAGCCCCACCCAGGGGCTGTTCCCTTGCTGCCGGGAGCAGAAGGCAGGTGCAGAACCCCAGGGTCAGGGTCCCACCCTCTGCACAGCCCACAGACTGTGCAGAGAGCTGTGACACTGCAGAGCCAGGACTCTTACCTGGCCTTCCTGATTTTGGAACCTGTCCCCATCCCTCAGGCCTACATTGCTGGTCTGGGTCCATTGAGGGTCAGGGTCCTACCCTCTGCACAGCTGCCCCTGCCCAAGATTACCAGGTAGTGGTACTCCCAGCTGGTGGTGAGGCAGAGGCCATTCTGGGATGCCCAGGCCACCAGATTTTACCAGGGTGGGAGTTTGGGGTCAGGAAGCCTTCTCAGAGAAATCCCATCCTGCCACCCAGCTTCATCTCCAGGGGCAGATCGCAGGGGCAGCAGGACTAGGTGGAAAATGAGCAGCCTTCAGGAGGAGGGGGAGCAGTGTGGACCATGGCACCTCACCTCCCCCATCCAACCATTCCCCAAGTTCTGAGTCCTGCTGGGGCTCACACCTAGGCTCTACCAGCTGAGTGGCCTTGTTAGGTAAGGGTGCTGTGCCTCAGTTTCCCCATTGGCCCAAAAGGGAAAAATAATAAATCTCATAGCATTGTGGTGAGGATTGACTGAGTTTATAGATAGAAAGCTCTCAGTGTGCTGTAGGCATAGGAAGTATCACAGGCATGTCTACTATTAGTGTCGTGACTAACAATTTTTTTTTTTTGAGATTGAGTTTCTTCTGCCCAGGCTGGAGTGAAGGGGTGCACTCTCATCTCACTGCAACCTCCACCCACTGGGTTCAAGCCATTCTCCTGACTCAGCCTCCTGAATAGCTGGGATTATAGGTACCTGCCACCATGCCCAGCTAATTTTTGTATATTTAGTAGAGACAGGGTTTTGCCATGTTGGCCAGGCTGGTCTCGAACTCATGACCTCAGATGATTCACCCGCCTTGGCCTCCCAAAGTGCTAGAATTACAGTAAGCCACCACTCCCGGCAGTGACTAACATTCTTTAAAGAGTTCTTGAAGGACTTCACCTTTCTCCATCTCCAGCCCAAAATCTTTTTGTTGAATAATTATATTGAGAGAAGAGGCAAGTTACAGAGCAGCTGAATATCATTGATATAAAGTTGTAAAACATTCAACTTGATGTGCGGTGTGGTTTAAAAGGCACATGACAAGGTGAGAAAATGAGAAATGAGAAATGCGTGGGAGAGATCAACACTGATTCAGGACCGTGGTGGCCATTTGGGGGTGTGTGGTTGTGGCTGGCGTTGGGGAGACTCCAGACAGGGATCAGCTGATTGGAAGTTTGGTTCTGGAGCCTGGGCAGGGACCTGGGTAGTAGTATTTACGACTTTTTGCCCATCTGAAACACTGGACAATGGTTTTCTTTTAAAAACAAAGAAAAAGTCCTAAAGTCGAGACTCTAGTGGTTGAATGAAACTGCATCTTACCCAGAGCTTCCCTCAGCTCCTGGGCTTCTCCCTACTCCTGGCTGCTACCCCTGGACTCTGTCACAGCTTCCACGCCCACCCTTCACACAGTGGCCAGAGGCAAGTCCAGCCATGGTACTCTCCTGCTTAAAATCCTTCAACGGCCCCCTCTCTGCCAATCAAGTCCCTGTCCTTCACCCTGACAGGACATAGGTCACGCCCACTGAAAGTCCTCTGCTGCTCAAATGCCCCAAACTCCTTCTCATCCTAAGGCCTCCACACATGCAGTTCCTTCTCCAAGAAAATTCTTCCCACCCCCAACCCCTCCTCTGCCCAATGCCTGCTCACCCTCCAGATGGCAGCTTCTCTGATGCCTAAACTGAGATGCTCTGTAGAGAGAGAAGAGGGCCCTGAGAGCTTCTCTGGCGGGGCTGCAGAGCACTCATCCATCCGTCTATCCATCCATCCATCCATCCATCCATCCCCATGCATCCATCCATCCATCTATCCATTCATCCATCCACCCATCAATCCCCATACATTCATCCATCCATCCATCCATCTGCCCACCCATCCACCCATCCATCCATCCATCCATCCATCCCCATGCATCCATCCATCCATCTAACCATTCATCCATCCACTATCCATCCCCATGCATTCATCCATCCATCCATCCATCTGCCCACCCAACCACCCATCCACCTATCCATCCATCCATCCATCCATCCGCCCACCCATCCACCACCCATCCACCCATCCATCCATCCATCAATGTGCGCCGCAGCAACATGGCGTCGTGGTGGTGGACACAAACTCTCATGTTAGACAGGCCAGCGTCATTTCCCGGCTCCTCGCTGACTAGATCTGTGGCCTTGGGCAAGCTGCTAACTCCTCTGGCCCTCAATGACCTCATCTGTAACATGAGTGTCATAATAGTACCTACATTTGGAGATACAAATAATGATGAAATGAAAGAACAGGTATGAAGTGTGGCCAACCATAAGAGGCAGTACATGGTTGTCACCATTACTGTTATTCTTCGCTATTTCTGAGAGGCAGGAGAGCAGAGTGCGTCCTGGTACAGGGCCTGGAGCCAGATTGCCTGGGTGGAAACACCAACTGAGTGAGCTGGGCAAGCTTCTGAATCTTTCTGAGCTTCAGTTTCCTCATCTGGGAAATGCAGATAGTAATAGTCCCATAGTTCTTGTGGGATTCAATTGTAAGGCCCTCGAGGGGCCTGGTGCAGAGGGTGAGCTCACCCCTTCTGCCTCTTGCCAAGTGGCAGGTGCTGTGGCCCCATAGGCAAATATGGCCCCATGCCTCCACAGGTGATGGTGCTCCCAGCTGGCGCTGAGGCAGAGGCTGCTCTGGGATGGTCAGGCCACCGGGTTTTGCCAGGGTGGAAGTTTGGGGTCAGGAAGCCTTCTTAGAGAAGCCCCATGCTTCCATGCTGCCTTTCTCCAGAGACAGGCCCAGCTCCTCTCACCTAGGTGGGGAGCAGATGAGTGATGGGCAGAGGACAGGGCGATTTTGACCTTCCTCATCTCCTAATGCCAATTTGGAGCTGAAGGAAAGAAGACAAACAGGGAGCGGGACGAGGAAGAGGGAGCAGGGATGGCGTTGGCCATGTCCCTCCTGGGTCCGAGGCCCTAGACTGTGCTTAAAGACCCCTCCAGCACCAGGCCCCTTGCTCCTCCCTTCAAGTCCCTTCTGTGAGGCTGCTGCTTCCAGAAGCCCAGCTGGGAGTTCTGCGGAGGCCCTGCCTGCTCACACGCCTTCTACTCGGGAGGCTGAGGCAGGAGAATCACTTGAATCTGGGAGGCCGAGGTTGCAGTGAGCCGAGATTGTGCCACTGCACTCCAGCTTGGGCAACAGAGGGAGACTCCATCTCAAAAAAAAAGCCTGTGGGGCTTATTTTGAGGTTTATCTTACATTCAAGATAAGGCCCTTCTGGGCCCCAGCCCCAAATCCTTAGCAGATGGAAGGCCCCCCACCCCTAGCCCACTTCAGTGAGAAATCCTGGCTTGGTCTTGGCTCAGCCCCTGTGGCTGTGGGTAAGTTCCTCAACCTCTTTGAGCTTCAGCTTCCCCTGGAGTAAAGCGAGGGCTATGGAAGCACATCAGTGCTCCCACCTTGGGTTGGTTGCTTCTTGCCCTGTCCCCAGAGTTCCACGGGTATGATGAGCCCAAGACTGTCCTGGGGAGACGCCCCTGCCCCTGCCCCACCTTCTTCAGTCTGTGAGGAGCACCAACCTCTGATCTCATTCCATCTCTTACAGGCAGAGATTTACAAAATGGCCAATAAACATAGGAAAAGGTGCTCAACATCATGAATCATCAGAGCAATACAAATTAAACTACAGTGAGTGCACTACACGCCCACTGAAATGGGAATGTTTTTTAAATGACCATACCAAGTTTGGTGAGGTTTACATGCGGGTGGGCGTGTAAACTCTCCCAGCTACTGTGGGGAAATGTTTGGCTGTACCTTCCGACGCTAAATATATGCCCCTCTTGCAACCCACTCCTGCGGCTCAATGCAGGAAAAATGAGGGCCGACAGCCACCAACAGATATCCCAAGAATGTTTACAGCAGTCTTATTTGTAAATCAGCAACAACCCACATGTCCATCCACAGAAGAACGGGTAAATGAATTAAGGCTCGTCCATGCAACGGAACCCCACACAGCAATGAAAATAGCAATCCTCCGTGGGTACATGCAACAAGCCTGGATGTCACAGATGTGACACTGAATGAAAAACCGCCAGACGGAAGGGGGCACAGCTGTCTGAGTCCATTTGTATGAAGTCCAAACACAGGTGAAACTGACTACGGTGACAGAAACCAGAATAGCGGTTGCCTTTGGAGGACTGCTGTCTTTGGGGGACACAAGGGAGCCTTCTGGGGGTGCTAGAAGTGTTCCGATTCCTGATCTGTCTGGCCCTTTCACAGGTGTATCCATCCATAAATTTTCATTGAGATGTCCACTTAAGATTTGTGTCTGTTTAAGTGAGATCTGTGACCTCTTATGTATCTTGAATGTAAGATAAACAAGTTCCATGGGCTTTCTTTATTTTTTCTTTCTTTATGTGGTTTTTGTTGTTGTTTGTTTGTTTGTTTTGAGATGGAGTCACGCTCTGTCGCCCAAGGTGGAGTGCAGTGGTGTGAACTCAGCTCACTGCAACCTCCTCCTCCTGGGTTCAAGTGATTCTCCTGCCTCAGCCTCCCGAGTATCCGGGACTACAGGCACGTGCTACCACACCCGGCTAATTTTTTTGTATTTTTAATAGAGATGAGATTTCACTGTGTTAGCCAGGATGGTCTCGATTGCTTTACCTCATGATCCGCCTGCCTCCCAAAGTGCTGGGATTACAGGAGTGAGTCACTGTGCCCAGCCCCCACAGGCTTTCAAATCTCCATTTCACAGACAAGAAACTGAGGCTGAGAAAGTTATGCACCTTGCCTGAGGTCACAGCACTCTCAAGTGACAGAGCTGGAATTTGCACCCAGGTGATCCGGCCCTGGAGTCTGTACCAAGAGCATGTTCCATACTGCAGCGCTCTTGGGGCTGGAGGGGACACTGAGGGAGGGGAGGCACTGTGAGTCCACAACCTCCAACCAAAGGCCAACCGCAGAAGCTCTCTCTCCACATTCCGAAGCTCCCAGCCATCCCTTCTCCCAAGCCCTCTTCACTGCCAAAGAGGCAGGGTCGGGGGAACCAGTCCCCACTGGGCAGAAGCTTCTAAATGGGCAGCAAAGTCAGAGAAAAGCAAAGACAACCAATGGGATTTAGAAAGGACACCAAGAGATCCTCGAAGCCGCTGTGTTTATCTGCAGATTTCCCTGAGAAACATCGTTTTGGGAGTGGGTGGAAGGGGCTCAGGGCGGCACACATATAATACCCCCCGTAAATACACCTACACCCACACAATCCCTATTTAGAAGCCATCTGTCCAAGAACTCAGAATGTAGAGGCTAAGGAGGTGGGGACTTAGCTCCTCCTCCTGCCTGTTTTACAGATAAGAAAATCAAGGCACCAAGAAGGAAAGTGATGATTCTAAAGTCATAAGCAAGAACTCAACTCTGTGCCTCCTTATTATTTAGATGTAGTTTTGCTCTGCTGTCCAGGTTGGAGTGCAGTAGCACAATCTCAGCTCACTGCAACCTCCACCTCCCAGGTTCAAGCTACTTTCCTGGCTCAGCTTCCCAAGCAGATGGGAACACAGGCACGTGCCACCACACCTGGCAATTTTTTTTTTTTTTTTTTTTTTGAGACAGAGTCTTCCTTTGTCACCCAGGCTGGAGTGCAGGGGTGTGATCTCAGCTCATTGCAACCTCTGCCTCCTGGGTTCAAGCGATTCCCCTGCCTCAGCCTCCTAAGTAGTTGGGATTACAGGTGCTTCCACCACGCCTGGCTAATTTTTTGTATTTTTAGTAGAAACAGGGTTTCACCGTTTTAGCCAGGATGGTCTCGATCTCCTGACCTCTTGATCCGCCTGCCTCAGCTTCCCAAAGTGCTAGGATTACAGGCATGAACCACTGCGCCCAGCCTTAATTTTTGTATTTTTTAGTAGTGACAGGGTTTTACCATGTTGGCTAGACTGGTCTCAAACTCCTGACCTCAAGTGATGCACCAGCCTCAGCGTCCCAAAGTCCTGGGATTACAGGTGTGAGCCACCACGCCAGACCTATTTCAGAGACTTTTTAGAGCTGGAAGTGTGTTTAGGGAGCATCTGGCCTTCTGTATCATTGTAGGGTGTGCGGTGGGGGAGGGGAGGCAATGAAGCTGAAGGTGGGGGCAGGGATTTGCCTGGGTCTGTGTCCTTCACTCTCTCTGAGCCTCTGTTTACTCATCTGTAAGACAGGGTAATGCCTACAGCCTCCATCATAGGACTAAAGACTGAATAGGCTAATACGTACCTAGTAAGTATCTAATAAGTTACATTATCAGCAGCAGCAGTGAAGTTCTTGCAGCAGGCCTCCTATTTAGCCGGTCAGCAGGACAAGTCTTCAGGACTGGCCTCCATCCCTCTCAATCTGGGGCTCTGAGGCAGAAATGGTCCAGGACAGTGACTAGCACAGGCATGGCCCTCACCTGTCTTTCTCACTCTCCTGAAGGTGAGTGAGGTCTGACCCCTCCAGAAGGGTCTAGAGTTGATGATGAAGAACAAGGGCTCTAGAACCAGACACTGGGCTCCACTGCTGACTTGAGGCCACTGTCTTAACCTCACTGAACCTTGGTTTCTTTGTACCTCCCTCATAGAGATTTCACGAGGATTAAATGAGATAACACACAGTGCCTGCCACATAGTAAGTGCTCAGTAAGTGTGCGCTACAATGGTTATTGGCTCCTACTTCAGGATGGGAGGAGGCAACCAGCTTGCCGGGCTGGGATAAGGATGTGGTTTATGCCAAGGAAATGTTGTTGAAATTAATCTTGAAGTTCCATTGTATACATACATTAAATTAGCACAAAAATGGAGCACCGGAACATGCATGCAGGCCTGTAGCCGCATCAGTGGGCCAACTCTTGGAAAGTGGTTCCTGGCCTCAGCCATAAAAAGTCAATATTGGCCAGGTGCAGTGGCTCACGCTTGTAATCCCAGCACTTTGGGAGGCTGAGGCAGGCGGATCACCTGAGGTCAGGAGTTTGAGACCAGTCTGACCAACATGAAACCCCGTCTCTACTAAAAATACAAAAATTAGCCCCATCTACTCAGGAGGCTGAGGCAGGAGAATCCCTTGAACCCAGGAGGTGGAGGTTGCAATGAGCCGAGTTTGCACCACTGCACTCCAACCTGGGCAACAGCTAGACTGTCTCAAAAAAAAAAAAAAAGTCAATATCCTCTGACCCAGTAATACCACTCCTGGGAATTCAGCTTAAAGAAATCAACAGACTTAAAAACAAACCAACAGCACTCTGCATGCAATGGATCCTGCAATGAACATCTGGAAGAAAAATACTTGGAAACAACCTACATCTCCAGTAACAGGAGTCGGTCAAGTCACTGATGGATTTGGAGTCGCAGATGAATCCCAGCATATTACAGCATCATTAAAATGGTAATTACACAGCAGCTCTCAAACAACGGCTGCACGTGGATAAGGACCGAAAGGGGGCTGCAGAACGGGAGAAAATGACGCAGTCGAATGCAGTTATTTCCCCCATAACCTTTGACTGGTTTCAATGAACAATAACAACACAAATAAAAACAGAAGAGACTTTCCCCTAAGCCCTCAAATGTGGCTCCCACTTTAGGCTTTGGGGAGAGAACAAGCCAAGCAGACCTTCCCTGCCCTTTTGTAGGAGCGTTGGTGATGCAGGGATGTGCCAGGTGGGGACCAGAAAGGAAGTGTGACGATTATGGAAGCCCAGGTGGGGATAGGAAAGGGACAGAATGTGAACAGGGATGGCTTCTGGGAGGAGGTGTCCTCAGAGCAGACTCTAAGATGAGGAGCAGGAATGTGCTGGGGATGTTCCAGGTAGAAGCAGGAATGAACTGAGAAAGGGGTCAGGAGAGAGGGGCCAGATCCAAAGCGGTAACTTAGGAGCAGGCCGAGGAGTTTACACCCCAGGAGAGCCCCATGGTGGGCTTAAGGAAGACCCCTGGGGCTGCCTGGAGGAGGGTGGAGGGAGAGGTGTGCCTGGAGTCATGAGACCTGAAATGAGAGATGAGGCCAATCAGAACCGGGGGAAGAGGGAGGGGCCCAGGATGGTTTCTCAGCACACGTGAAGGTACCCGGTTCAAGCTGAAACACAGTGGGGTTGGAGGCTGATGGGACAGCCAGAGGATGATGCTCAGGAGGCCCCTGTGTCTATGGGTCTGAAGCTTGGGAGGAAACCTGGGCTGAACACTAAGCTTTGGTTTGAGGCCCCTCCCTCCGTGGAATAGGTGTGGGAAGCCTCCGGGCATGGCTGAGCGCGCCCAGGGAAAGTGAGGGCCAAGAGGGGCACACCACTTAAAGGAGGAGGACCCTGCAAAGAGTCAGAGGCAGCAGACAGGGAGGAGGATTGCTGAGAGAGGTGGCTGGAAGCCCAGGGCATGGGACCTGCAGGAGGGGATGATCAGCAGGCTCAGATGTCAGAGAGGGTTCCACCAAGATAGGGACTGAGAAGTCCTCATTTACCAACTTGGGGACATTAGCAAGAGCACTTTCAGTGTATCCTGGGAGACGGTGGCTCATGCCTGTAATCCCAACACTTCGGGAGGCTGAGGCAGGTAGATCACGAGGTCAAGAGTTTGAGACCAGCCTGGCCAACATAGGGAAACTCCATCTCTACTAAAAATACAAAAAATTAGCTGGGCATGGTGGTGGGCATCTGTAATCCCAGCTACTCGGGAGGCTGAGGCAGGAGAATCGCTTGAACACGGGAGGCAGAGGTTGCAGTGAGCTGAGATTGACAGTGTAAGACTCCATCTCAAAAAAAGAAAAATAAAAGGAGACCCTGAAAATTTGGGCACTTCGAGGATACTGGATGAGAAGAGGGGAGAAACTGGACAGTGGCTAACAGGTGCATGGGACTTGCTGAGACAGATGTTCTCACCCTGTGTCTACTGGGCTCCAGCCCCAGCTCCTCCCAGAGCCCCCCCAAAAGACTAGCTGTGGCTGTTGCCATGCTCAGAAGGCAGACCTGGTGGCCAAGCAGGCCCCTGCCTTTCTCTGTCCATGGCGGCTGCACTCAGAAAAGAGGAGAAGGTGTACATGGAGCAGCCAGGGCTCCCCCAGCCTGGAAGGCTGACCTGTTGCCAGATCCCAGCTGCCAGGATCCCCCCAACCTCAGTGGGCCAACCGGAAGGGAGGCCACCCTGCCAAGTGCTGCAGGTGCTGAGGGCACAGGTCCAGGGCAGGTCCAAGCCTGCCAGCCCCAAACCTGGGAGGAGCCACCTGTGCCATCTGGGCATGGGGGCAGGAGCTATGGCAGGCATGAGGAAGTGTATTTAATGAAAGTCAAAAATTCTTTTTTACATGACTAAAACCTGTTGCCTAAAACCTGTTTCTTCCTATTTTGAGTTTTGGCTGTATTTTATTTTATTTTATTTTTAAGAGGGAGTCTTGCTCTGTTACACAGGCTAGAGAGCAATGGCATGATCTTAGCTCACTGTAACCTCTGCTTCCTTGGTTCAAGCAATTCTCCTGCCTCAGCCTCCTGAGTAGCTGGGATTACAGGTGCCCGCCCCCATGCCTGGCTAATTTTTGTATTTTTTATTAGAGATGGGGTTTTACTGTGTTGGCCAGGCTGGTCTTAAACTCTTGACCTTAGGTGATCCACCCGCCTCCGCCTCCTAAAGTGCTGGGATTACAGGCGTGAGCCACTGTGCCCAGCCCTCGGCTGTATTTTAAAAGTGAGTAATATTATTATAGCTTAATGATAAAAATAGCAGTCCCTCAAATTGATTGAACATACCTGTGTGCCAGGCACTATTCTTGGCCTTTCATATAAACTACTTAATCCTCCTAACATCTCAGTGAGGTAGCTGCTATTATTATCCCCATTTTACAGGTGAGAAAACTAAGACTTCCCTTCATTGCATACTTTCAGGTTCTTTCTTATTATTTTCCTGCTCTTGGTTTTCTCATCCTAGAAATCCCCCATAGCTGGAATAGGGGAAGAGGTGGGATGGGCCCAGCTTTTCCCCTGCCTCTGCCACCCCTCCTAGGAGATTTCTGGGCTGAGTTTTCTCATCTATAAGGTGAGGGTTTGGCTACCATGGCCACCTGGCTGCACTCTGACACCCTGTGGGGAGGGCACTGACACCAATACAGACGTCCTGGAGCGCTGCCGTACCACGACATCCTCTGCCTTCTGCGTGGGTATCACCAGTGCTGCTTGCCCAGAATTTAACTTAAACAGCCCCTGTTTAAGGGGTCCCTGCGTTTACTCCCGGCCTTTCTCCTCCCTCCAACTTGCCTGCTGCACTCTGCCTGGGGGAAGGTAGCAGAGGGGCAGCGTGTGCCTTGGCCTCTTTCTCCCTCTTCCTTCCACGGATCTGATTTTGTTGCTTACCCCACTTCCTTGTGGTCTGGAAGTCAGTTCATGGCTGGGGTGGCGAATGTGTCCCGGATGTTTGTCCTGCCCAGTTTGCCTGCCTTGCACTCCTGGGAACCCCAAATTCATTCTTACAGGGAGGAAGGTGGCCATGGGACTCCAGGGGGGAAATGACTGGCCCAGGGCCACGTGACAGCCCAGAGCGGGCTCTCCCATGCTGGACCCCTTTTGTCTGACCCCAAGCCTGGGCCAGGAACGCCTGGAAAAGGTGAGTGGAGGAGGGGAAGCTCGGTGGGGCCCTGTTCTCCATTCAGTCCCCACCCAAGAGCTGTGGGCTTCCAGGTGTGTGAGGCTGGGTGCCTGGCACCTGAGCTCCTGAAGTTGGGTCACAGCCTGAGCCAGGGTGGGAGATTCAGGGTAGGGAGGTGGTGATGGGCACCCAGGTTTGTCTTATGGGGCACTCTGTTCCTGGCTCTGTGTAATGAGGGGAGGACCCCGAGTCCCTGGTACAGCGCATCCATCTCCTAGCCATAGAGTGTGAGGGTGGAGCTGGTGCTGATTTGGGGGTGTCCGGAAGAAGGAAAGAAATGGACATTTAATGAGGTCCTAGTACATGCCAAGCATTTTCACACACCTATATGTCATTCAATTTCCACTACAAGTGGACACGGTTATACCTATTTTACAGACGCAGAAACTGAGGCTCAGAGAGGTGCCTGGAGAGGGAAAAGGGTGAGGAGCGAAGCTTTCTGGCGCGCCGCCTGTGTCTCAGTCACCGTGCTAGACGCCTGCCCGCGTTCCTTAACCGAATTCCCCCACCACGCCAGCGAGGAGGGCGCGATCGTCCCCGGAACACAGACGCGAGACCGAAGGCTCGGGGACCGCGAGGCGGCGGCAGCTGGGCGGTCCCTCCCACCACCCTGGCGGCTCCCCCGACGGCCCGCGGCGCTCACCTCCAGGCGGTCGATGCGATCCCGCAGGGCGCGCACGGCGTCCTCCAGCTCCAGGATGAGCGCGGGTGAGTCCCAGGACCCGTCGGCCATGGTGTCGCGGCGGGGCCCGGCGCCCTGGAGGCCGCGCGGCAGGCCGCTCTCGCAGCGGCCCAGCTTGCCGGTGAGCTCGCGGATGGTGTCCTGGTCGGCGCGGATGCGCGCCTCCTGCTGCAGCGCCGTCTGGCGCAGCTGCTCTGCCGTGCTCTGCAGCAGCAGCAGCTCCTCACGCTCTCCCGGCGCCGCATCCGCCGCGTCCCCCTGCTGGGCCCCCGAGGGGCAGGCGGCCGCCAGCGGCGTGCACAGGAAGCGGCTGAACAGGGGCCCGGGCGGTAGCGGGTGCGCGCTGGCCGCGGGTGCCCCGGGCAGCGCGGGGGTCCCGGCCGAGCCACCTGCGCCGTGCAGCGCGCTCAGGCTGCGCTGCGGACCTGGGGACGCGGCGGCGCCCGAGGCTACCGAGGCGTTGTCGGCGCCGCCGGGCAGCGCCCGCGCCGGGCTGGCCGCCAGGGGCACGCTGGCGATGATGCAGATGACGGCACCGAGGAACGCCAGCATGCCCGCGGCCAGCAGCACGGCCAGGAACTTCAGCGTGAGGCAGGCGGCGGGGACGCCCGAGGCCCCCGGCAGGCGCTGCGGCGGGGTCGGGGCGCGGAGCCCGGGCGCGCGGGGCCGAGCAGGGCAGGCGCGGGAGCCGGAGCCGCAGCCGGAGCTGTCGCCGCGGCCGCTGCTGCCGCCGCTCTGAGCCCAGGCGGCGGGAGGAGGAGAAGGCGGCTGGCGGCGGGGAGGGGGAGCGGGCGCGGCGGCCCCGCCCCACTCGCTTTCCCGGGCCGGCCCTGGCCCAGCCCCGCACCCGTTCAGTGCCGGGCGCCGGGCTGGGGGCGCAGCCGGGGATGCGGCGGGGAGCAAGGGCAGCGCCCGGGACCTTATCTCGCCGCGGTCACGGCGCAGGGGGCGGCCACCCGAGGGCCGCGCAGCGGGGCTCCTGCGTAACCCCCATCCCTGCCCTCTGGCGCTCGGGCCCCCTCCCCAAGCGGGTTATGCTCAAAGCTACCCCGGAGGGAGCTTTCCTTCGGGTGCGGCTCTGCGCTAGGCGCGCCACAAGCTCGGTCGCAATTGAGCCTCGCCCTGGACGGGCTCACAATAGAAATGAGGAAACTGAGGCCCCGGAGGTCAGGTCGCTGTCCAAGGACACCATTGGCTTGTTGGAGCAGCCTGAGGGCTCAGGCACATCTCACTGGACCAGACTGTGGATGGGGCTGGGTGGGAGCGATTAGAGGAGGGGAAGAGGCCAGTATTGGGGACTGGGCGGGGAGGGGGGCGCAGATTTTGACCTAACTTCTCTTTATACTGTGACCACCTGTCCGTCACCCCCACCTCCAACCTTTTGAAAGAACAGAGTTAACTCCCCACTACCCCAATACAAAATCTTTCTGTGATCTCAGAGGATGGAAATTCTCTCCTCTGACTCCTTGGAGGCTTAGAGCATCACAGGTCCAGAGAGGAACACCCCACCCCCTCTGGAGTCTGCCTTAGTTGGCAAGCGGTGCCACGTGCCTGGTGGGCATGTGGACCAGGCCCAGAAGGAACAGCAGGAATGGGAGTGGGCTGTGCTGTGGAGGTGGTGGAGGAGCGTTTTACTTTCTCCTGTCAAAAACATCTATATATATATTTTGTTGAAAATTAACTTTGCAATTAAGAACTTAAAAACAGTCCTACTATCCTCCACAATTTATCTCCAATTTTCCATGAGGCTTTTCCTGACCAATATGGATTCCAGGGCTGGAAGGGCTCTGGGAGGGCTGTGGTCATTCCCAGCCCACGTCTCCCTTCCAAGCCTGCATTTTTGACTTGAAGGGAAGGCTCAAACCAGACTCTCTGGACCACCACGGCTACCACTGTGGCTTCAAGTGGTCTTCACATAGTGCTGGTGGTCCGGAGAGATGGGAATGTTTCCCAAGAGGCAACAGCCCTGGGGTACGCTGTCCAGCACTGGGATTTTGTCCAGTGTCTCCAGGCATGTGCTCCACCTCCCTCCCTCCACACACATTAGGGTGTCCACCCTGTTCACCCATCTCTAGGAGCCAGAGATTTTCATCCACATCTGAGTTGTGAAAGAGGAGGGAAGCAAACACAAGCACTGTATGCCAGAAACCTGAGTGCTGTGTGTGTGTGAATGTGTGTTAGCGCTCACTGAAGCCGTGACCTCAAAACCCAGTACAGGCTGTCAGGCTTGGAGGAAGCATCTCATGGACAGAGAGATGGTCTGGACTCTCGGAAGGCAAAGGCCAGCAGTAGGTCCTGCTACAGTCCTGGGGGTGCATGAGGCATGGGGACTCCTGGTACATCTGCATGTGTTCTGTGAAGACAGAAACACACAGATAGCATCCCCAGGAGAATCTGTCAAAGGAAGTCCAGGGAAGGACAGGAGATGCCAAGAGAGAGGGCTGCTGCCAATAGCAGCAGAGCCACTGTGACTTGGGCACCAAATGGTGCCACCTTTACCTGCGCTGCCCTGTGAGTTTGGGGACAGTTTGGATAAATGAGTCCAGAGGCTGGAGTCAAATCTTGTTTAAACTGGTCTATTTATCCCCTAGAATGACTTTCTTTCTTTTTTTTTTTGAGATGGAGTCTCACTCTGTCACCCAGGTTGCAGTGCAGTGGCATGATCTCAGCTCCCTGGAATTTCCACCTCCCGGGTTCAAGCAATTCTCCTGTCTCAGCCTCCTGAGTAGCTGGGACTACAGATGTCTGCCACCATGCCGGGCTAATTTGTGTATTTTTAGTAGAGCCAGGGTTTCACCATGTTGGCCAGGCTGGTCTCGAACTCCTGGCCTCAGGTGATCTGCCTGCCTCGACCTCCCAAAGTGCTGGGATTATAAGCATGAGCCACCACGCCCAGCCTCTCCTTTCTTCCTTGACCCACCTCTATCCCCAGCATTCAGCATGAAGCCTGCCCAGGACAGCTTCTTGGTGAATGTTTGCTGAAGTAGTTTCCTAATGCCGCTGCTAGAGGCAGAGGAAGGATTAGAAGACAGAGAGGTCCCAAAGCCCAAAGACAGAGCAGGGTTCTGGGAGGGATCCCCCTTAATCCTAACACAGGATTCCTCAAGGGATGGCCAGGGAAGTATTCTAGGGGAAACTTCCCTAAAACTGGAATAGTTCCTATATTTTCCCTCTGAATTGTCATGACTCCTAGTTGGTTTTTTTTTTTTTTCTTCACTTTCATTCCATTCTTAGGGTAAGGGAATTCTGCCACATATAACAAATATAGGAATTCATTTTAGAAAATATGTTTTGAGACCTACATTGTGCCAGGCGTAGTGCCAAGCACTGGAGAGAGCTGGGAAAAAGACAGGCTCACACAGTTTATATTCCAGTGGGGAGGCTGGTGGTAAACAAATGAATAATTCAGTAAACAAGTTAATTTCCAAAAATGATGAGAATGACAAAGAAAAGTTTTAAAGTGATGTTATAGAAAGTTACAGGAAGTAGGAAGGGGGGAATTGGGAGGTGGGCATTATTCATAAAGGGGTCAGAAAAGGCCTGCGTTGGAGCTCAGACCTAAATGACCTGGGAAACCAGCTATGCAGAAGTCTGGGGAAAGATGGTGTGTTCTGGGCAGAGGGAACAGCTAGTGCAAAGGCCCTGGGGCAGAAAGGAGCATGGTATGTTTCAGGAACCGAAGGAACAGAGTGAGGATGGAGCAGAGTGAGATGTAGGGGAGGGAGAAAGCTGGACAGGTAGGTGGGGGCCATGTAGAGATTTACACACTCCAGTAAGGGAGTAGGTCTGATTCGAAGCCCAACTGGAGGACTTAAGCAGAAAAGTGGTCTCACCTGGTTTTTGTTTTTGTTTTTTTTTGAGACAGGGTCTCACTCTGTCACCCAGGCTGGGGTGCATTGGTGCGATCTCGGCTCACTGCAACTTCTGCCTCCCAGGCTCAAGCAATTCTCCTGCCTTAGCCTCCTGAGTGGCTGGGATTACAGGAGCCTACCACTGCGCCTGGCTCATTTTTGTATTTTTAGTAGAGACGGGGTTTTACCACGTAGGCCAGGCTGGTCTTGAACTCCTGACCTCATGATCCACCCACCTCGGCCTCCCAAAGTGCTAGGATTACAGGTGTGAGTCACCACACCTGGCCCAGTTTGTGTTTTTAAAAGACCACTCTGGCAGTTGTCTGGAGACTGGGTTACAAAGCAATAAAAGAGGGCAGGGTGCGGTGGCTCACGGCTGTAATCCCAGCACTTTGGGAGGCCAAGGTAGATGGATCATTTGAGGTCAGGAGTTCAAGACCAGCCTGGCCAACATGGTGAAACCCCATCTCTACTCAAAATACAAAAATTAGCTGGGCGTGGTGGCATGTGCCGAGATGGCGCCACTGCACTCCAGTCTGGGCAACAGTGAGACCCTGTCTCAAAAAGAAAAACAACAAAAAACAAACAAACAAAAGCAAGAGGAAGCGGGGCGGGGGGCTCAACTGAGGGGTATGCCACCATCCAGGTGCTTCTCCAAGGAATGAGGACTTGGAGTTGGTGGTGGTAGAGGGACGTGAATAGATTGCAGTTTGTTTTACAGGTAGTGTTTGTCAGTTGGGTCCTCTGAGAAGCAGACACTGAGATGGGGTTGGAAATGCAAGTGCTTTATTGGGGGTGAAGTCCTGTGAAAGATAAAAGGGCTAGAAACAGAATAGAGCAGAGAGAGCTGCCAACTTCAGTGCTGATCGAACAAAGTATTGGGCACAGCAATATGGGAGCTCTGGGGCTGAGACTGCCCATGAGAGAGCTTTTGTGTTAGGCACAGGTGGCCTGTCCCTATGATGCCCTTTTCACCCTGAGTTATTGGCTGGGAGCTGCCCCAGAAGAGCAGGGCTTCAGCTCAGAAGCTAGGGTGGATTCTGAAGTCGGAGAGCATCTGCTAACTGCCCCACCTGCTGCTGAGAGGCAAATCTGTTGTTGAATGGAGAGCTGGGGGAGCCCCTCCCTGGCTGCCATGGTCCATTCCTTACACCAAGGTCCAGTTCTCCATACATGGTCAGGGGTAGCTCCACCAAGATGCCCGTGGCCTCTCTTCTTGAGGAGACACTTGGAAGGGGGAGGTTAGTGGGAAGAACCCCACCCCGCGCTGCTGCAGTTGGTGTCATGGATTCCTCCTCTGTCCATCTAACCTTTCTCCCAGTCATTGTCTCTGCTGATAAAAGGAGGAAGAACATGGAGTCTAGGAAAGCCCATGGCACAACATATTTTCTCAATAAATGGATTTTGAGGCCAAGCACGGTGGCTTACGCTTGTAATCCCAGCACTTTGGGAGGCCAAGACAGAAGAATGTCTTGAGCCCAGGAGTTCAAGACCAGCCTGGCAACATGGTGAAACCCCATCTCTACAAAAAATACAAAAATTACCTGGGCTTGATGGCACTCACCTGTAGTCCCAGCTACTCTAGAGGCTGAGGCAAGAGGATCTCTTAAGTCCGGGAAGTTGGGGCTGTAGTAAGCTGTGATCATGCCACTGCACTCCAGCCTGAGTGACAGAGCAACATGCTATCCCAATTTAAAAAAAAAAAGTTTTTTGAACTGAGATACACTTTTAAAAGGAGGGAGGAGGGAGAAAGTAGAATTGCCCAGGGAAGGCCTTCAGACGGTAATCAAGTCATTTCTAAAAGATGGGTGATTGGGTGTTAATTAGGTAACTGGTGGTTTCGCCAGGCACATGGCAAAGCCAGGATTTGAACACAGGCTTAGGGTGACCAACTCATCCCAGCTGGCATGGAATTTTCCCAGTGTCAGCACTAAAGTGCTTGCATCCTGGGAAACCTCTCAGTCCTGGGCAAACAGGGACAGTTGGTCACCCTGGCTATCTTCAAGCCCATTCTCCCACCACACTCTCTGAGTGCTGGTATATATTAGATAGCAATGAAACACACCTGTCTTTCTCTTCCCTTGGCCCCCATCCTTCCCTCCCCTCTAGCATCTCCCTCTTTTCCTGCTGCCTGCAGACTGTGAGCTCCTTGAAGGAAGGGACCAGCTGCAGCACTCTCCTCTCTGTGGCTCCAGGGCTGGCACTTGTGGGTGCTCAAACTCCCAGTGAAGGAGTTTGGGTAGATGGGTGGGATTGCAGATGTGAGCTGCTGCACCTGGCCTCAAAAAACATTTATTGAGAAAACATGTACTTTTTGGGGCTTGCTTGTGAACAAAGGTTCTTTTCCCCAGGGGGTGGGAAAGAGGTTGAGGACAGAGTGTTTGTGTCCATCCTGAAGTCTCCATCTAGGTCCGGTCTCAAGATCTGAGCTGCCTACGTCTCCTTATCTGTAAGGTGGAGCCAGTGGTACCTTTTTTTTTTTTTTTTAGACAGAGTCTCGCTCTCTCACCCAGGCTGGAGTGCAGTGGCGTGATCTCAGCTCACTGCAACCTCTGCCTCCCAGGTTCAAACAATTCTCTGTCTCAGCCTCACGAGTAGCTGGGATTACAGGCGCCCACTACTATACCTGGCTAATTTTTTTTGTAGTTTTAGTAGAGATGAGATTTCACTGTCTTGCTCAGCCTAGTCTTGAACTCCTGACCTCATGATCCATCTACCTCAGCCTCCCAAAGTGCTGAGATTACAGGTGTGAGCCACTGTGCACAGCGGTGGTACCTATTTATAGTATTGTAATGGGAAAGAAATGAGGCCAGGTGAGGTGTGTGTAAAATCTCTCCCAGGGATTCAAGATGGGGACCATTTCCTACCATGCTACCGTGTATTACCAGGGAAAGACCCAGTACTTGCTATATCTTCCTTATTTATTCCTAGCAGATATTAGGTGCTCAATAAATGTTAATTCCCTTCTCAGTGTCTTTGCCTTTGATTTCCCAGATGCCTATGGTGCTTACTCCCTAGTTGCTCTGCCCTTGCTTGGTTCCCCTCCCACCCCTGTTCTGAGCAGAGCTGCGGAGTCATTCAGACTAAGGCTTACGTGTGTATTCATTTCTTCTTCTTCTTCTTCAAATTTGAGATGGAATTTCGCTCTTGTTGCTGAGGCTGGAGTGCAGTGGCACGATCTCGGCTCACCACAACCTCTGCCTCCTGGGTTCAGGAGATTTTCCTGCCTCAGCTTCCTGAGTAGCTGAGATTACAGGCATGTACTACCATGCCTAGCTAATTTTTGCATTTTTAGTAGAGATGGGGTTTCTCTATGTTGGTCGGGCTGGTCTCGAACTCCCGACCTCAGGTGAGCTACCCAACCTCAGCCTCCCAAAGTGCCGGGATTACTGGGCTCACATGTGTATTCAATCAACACATTCCAGTCTGAGGACCTCCAAGTGGGGTTCGGGGCTTAGCTGGGGCCCAGAAGTGTTCACACATCAGTAGTGGATGCTGGGATTGGGAGCCCAGGAAAAGAGATTGGAAGCCAGGGGAAAGAGAGCTTTCCTCTCTGGGGAAGACCAGAGATTTCCATCCAGAGTTTCTGCCTCCCTGGAAGCAGCAAAAGGAGCCAACCCAGCTCACAGATTTGGGCAGGAAGCAAGGGCATCTGTTCCCACACAGGCTCAGGGGGGCCGAGAACCAAGGAGGAAATGTGTGTCCTCCTTGCGGGGGGCCTCAGAATTGGCTGGAAAGTGCGTGCCGGAGTCCAGGCCCAGGAAAGAAAGACCAGGAGGTGCGGCCAGCCAAGGATGCTGCAGGGGCGGGGTGGGGGTGCCCTCCCTGACTCAAGGGCCTCCTGCAGCCCCTGTTTGCTGGTCCATTCCTCCTGCGGCTTACTCTACTGGGCTCTCAACTGTGGCAGCCCTGGAACTTTACAGTATAGTCTTTCCATGTCACAGATGAGAAAATCAAAGCTCAGGGAGGTTCAGTCATTTGCCCTGAGCCCCCTGGTCTGTGGGGGTACCGCTGGAATTTGAACCCAGAAGTTGTCATTCCCAGGCTTCCCAGCTTATGTTCTGATGCTCCCCTTTCAAGGGTCCATGGATTGGCCTCTGCTGAGTGAGGAGGCAGCCAAGTCCCCCCTGGAAAGCCCCTCCTCCCTGTACTCTCCCCCTCCACCTCTGGATCATGTCTCAAAACAGCCGCCACAGCCTCTCCTTTGCTCACTAGTGGTCCCAGCACCAGTTTCTGTTGCACTGTCTGTAACTTGTGTTTCCCAGACGAGGCTGTGGATTTCTCAAGGCCTCAAACCTTATGCTCTTCATATGTGGGTCACTGGTGCCCAGGGCATGTCCAGGGTACATTTGCTTCCTGCCCAGTGGACCCTAAGGAATGGTGGCCTCCTCTGCAGCTCCTCTAGAAAAGGCATTTTCAGGAAGCCCCCAGGGTTCTGCAGCCACTGTGCTTGGAGGCAGGGAAGCTGAGTCCTCCGGCTCAGGGAAACTTTCTTTCCTAGTCTGTAAAATGGGTACACGTAGACCTATCCTGCCTGGGGGGGTAGGGGCACCTGGGATCTCACCTGGGTGGCCATTTGTATGTGTCCAGGGAGAAACCAAGGGTGCCTGGCAGCTCCACCTCAAATACCATCTGTTTCCTGGTCTAGCACAAGTACCCAAGGTGAGCTATAGAAGGGGGGGGCAGGTGGAGAGGTTCTGCAGGCTGGAAGAAGGGACTGCATGTGATGCTGGGATGGGCTGGGCAGTGCTGCCAGCTGGACCCCTCCCTGCTCCTACCCCTTGAGCTTGCCAGCCCGCAGGCCCACCTTGGGCTGGGACCAGGCTTGGCTCTTTCTCTTCTCTGAAGTTTGCCTGCCACCAGCACTAGCCATAGCCACTCACAAAGATACCTCCCTCCCCAACCTCCCAGCACACACATGGCTCCCTAGCCACTCAGCCTTGAAGGAGTGAGGGACCAGGAGCATTTTTATTTTTTATTTTTTTGCCCAACCCCTTTGCAATACTACACTCTGGAATGGATACTTGGTCTCCATTGTCCTCAGCTTTAGGGGTCTGGGCTGGAGGGGGACAGCAGGGCTGGAGTGGAAAGAGTGGATCAGAATGACATTTCCACTCAGGGGTCAGTTACCCACATACAATTTATTTTTCAGATATAGAAACTGAGAAGTGGGGAGGCAAAGGGACTGTCCTAAGATTATACAGCAAGGAGGAGGCATGTGACAAGGATGAATGCTGCTGCTGAGACGGCTCTTACTGTGCTCTGGGCACTGTTCCTGGGCGCTTTATGTGTAATTCACTTAAGCCTCTCCAAACCCTGATGGAATAGATGTGCTATTACCGCCCACCCCATGTTACAGATAGTGACGCTGAAGCACAGAGACCAAGCGACTTGTTTCAAGTCATTCAGCGGCGAAGTGGAGGAGCTGAGATTCAAAGCCAGACATCCAAGCTCGTGACTTGCAGGATAGACTGTCTCTCTAGACGGCAGTCCGGGGCAGGGAAGGCTGATCTGGCAGGCCTGAGCCCTGGGGGACTGGAATGGGATTCGAGGGCTGACCAGGAACATCAGATAGAAGTTAAGAGGGCCTGTTAGGAGGCTGAAGCACCCACAGACACAGGATAAGCTGTGCTTGGCAGGCTGCTGGCAGAAATCCCTTCCTTTTCCCTGGTGTCCGGTTCTTTTTTTTTTTTTTTTTTTTTGAGATGGAGTCTAACTCTTGTCACCCAGGCTGGAGTGCAGTGGCATGCAATCTCTGCTACTGCAACCTCCGCCTCCTGGGTTCAAATGATTCTCCTGCCTCAGCCTCCCGAGTAACTGGGACTACAGGTGTTTGCCACTATGCCTGGCTAATTTGTTGTGTTTTTAGTAGAGACGGGGTTTCACTGTGTTAGCCAGCCTGGTCTCCATCCCCTGACCTTGTGATCCACCCGCCTTGGCCTCCCAAAGTGCTGGGATTACAGGCATGAGCCACTGCGCCGGGCCTGGTTCTTTTTTTTTTTTTTTTTTGACATGGAGTTTCACTCTTGTTACCTAGGCTGGAGTGCAGTGGTGTGATCTCAGCTCACTGCAACCTCTACCTCCTGGGTTCAAGAGATTCTCCTGCCTCAGCCTCCCAAGTAGCTGGGATTACAGGCACCTGAGTGGCCACTTCTTTAGCCTGCCCTGTTGATCTCATCTCTCCCACCTCTGGATGAAATCTCAGTCACATCTCATAGTTTTTCAGTCATTCTTGGGTTTTACTTGATTTTTAGCTATTTAAAGTCTATTCTAATAGCAAAGCTTTACACTTGATTAGAAGTTTCTCATTTCCCCCAGCTCAAGCCTGCCTTAGGCTCAAAGACGGGTATCATGGGGAAGAAGACGCAACGGGCTTTTCCTCTAAGACTTCAACTTGATCTCCTCTCCAGCCCCTGCTAGGTAGGTCTGGATCCTCCAGGGTTGGCGTGTGGGGGAGGGAGGAGAGGGAAGAGGCAGGAGGGTAGGTCTGACCTGGCTGGTTCGGGTGTTCTCAGGATGGTTGATGCTCTCAGGCAGGCCAAGTGCCTGGGAGCTGGCTTTCTCCCTGGGGGCATTTTGTAGGTTCTCCGAGACCGCCATCACTAGGCATCTCCCACCTGCAGTTCTTACCTGGGTAGAGCCTCCTCTGGCTGGCTTGTTGCTTACAACTCTCTTTCAGCACCTGGCTTCTGGGAGAGGGATGTCTGCTTGTCCCTTCCCTGTCTGTCTCTCCCCCAACTCCTGCCTCATGATCCTCTTTCCTATCTCAAAATAACCCTCAAACCAGCCACATTCTGCAAGGCTCACACTGGGGATGCGGGAACACTCTTGCAACCCAGCCCCACAAAATGCTGGGAGTGTAGGCTGGTCCCAAAGATGCCCAGGCCCTGCCTCAGGGACATGGGGCAGACACTCAGCCTTCTCCCTACTTGCCTCATCTCCCAAATTCCAGCGGACATGCACCATGCATTCTGGTTCTCTGGTGTCCCCTTTGGAATGGATACTTGGTCTTTATTGTCCTCAGCTTTAGGGGTCTGGGCTAGAGGCAGACAGCAGGGCTGGAGAGAAAGAAATGGATCTGAGTGACATTTCCATTCAGGGGTCAGTTAGTCACAAACTCTGGTGGCTGGCCGGAAAGGAATGAGTCAAAGATGAGGCCTGGGGTTCAGGCCCCATCAGGGGAAGGAAATGAGTCAGGCACTCATTAGGGGGCACACTTTGCAGTTGGGAGACTGGTTTTAAATGTGGAGTTTGAAGGCACGGATCAAGGTGGAGTGGAGTAATTGAAATAGGAACTTTGAAGTCAAGGAGTTGGATTTTAATCTCAGCGGCACAACTTACTAATAGAGTCACCAGGAGCAAGTGACTCAGCCACTCTTTCCGGTTTCTTTGGCTGCACCACGGGAGGATTTATGCAAGAGTGAAATGCAAGTGTGTGGCTCAGAGCCTGGCTCATGGAGCGCTCAGCAGAGCTCCCTGCAATCCCAAGAGGAAGGGGGTATTACTATCCTTTCCCATTCCATAGATGGGGAAACTAAGGCACAGAACAGATATGCACATATTCCCAGGGCCATGCTGTCCAGCTCCAGTGACTGTGCCCTTAACCACCATGCTATGCACAGAAGGGTGTTGGCGTAGTGGTTAAGGATGATGCGTGGGTTTAAATCCTGGCTCTCCCACTCCAGAATTTCTAAGCAGGTAATCACATTTCTGAGCCTCACTTCCTTTATCTGTATATTGTGGGTACTGTGTTCTCTGGTGCTATGGTTAGAATAGTTGCCACTTGTGTTGAAGCTTAATCCCCAATGTGGGGGTATGGAGAAATGGGGCTCTTAAGAGATGATTGGGTCGTGAGGGCTCTGCTTTCATGAATGGGTTAACCCATTCACAGATGAATGGATTAATGGGTTGTCGTGGGCATGGGACTGTGGCTTTGTAAGAAGTGGGAGGGAGACATGAGGTAGCACTCTCAGCCCCCTCACCCTGTGATGCCCTGTGTCACCTGCAGACAACTCTGCAGAGTCCCCACCAGCAAGAAGGCCCTCACCAGACACAGCCCCCTAGACCCTGAGCTACTCAGCCTCCATAACTGTAAGAAATAAGTCCCTTTCCTTTACAAACTACCCAATATCAGGTATTCTGTTAGAAGCAACAGAAAACAGACTAGACATCTGGGTTGTGGGGATTTAATGGATCAGGTAGTCCACTCTGTATATGTTAGCGATCCTGAGGGTAATTATGAATTGGAAAGGATAATTAGAGGGAGCCCCCTGCCCCACTTTATAGGAGATGATACAGAGACCCAGAGAGGGTGACTGACCAGGCTCAGGTCACACAGCTGGAAGAGCTGGGTCTTGAGCCACTGTTTTCCTACTCACCTCAAGCTGTTACATGGGAGGAGGACATCAAGAATTACTGAGCAGATAGCTGGGACACCATACTTGAAGTCAGAGTTGTGGTCACATCTGGACACAGAGATCTAGAAGGTATTTCCTCTTACCCATCACCTCCTTTAATCCAAATAAGCCTGCCGAGTAGGGGGTCCTAGTCTCCTTCCCAGCTGAGGAGCATTGAGGCTTGGAGAGAAGAAGTTGCCGAGAGGCTTTAAACCAGGCCACCTGTCTCGTGGGCAAGGGTCTCTTTATGGTGCCTGAGTTTGAAAGGCAGGCAGATAAAGGCAGGCAGAAAAGGCAGCAGATGAGCTTCCCCGAGGGAACCAGAGATGATAAGAGCAGAAGCCTTCCATGAGGACACCACTGCACGGAGACCAAGCTGTGCTTGCCGGCAGGGATGGCCAAGGGACCCAGCGAGTGACGATCATTTTAATGAGTGGGGGACAGGGTCCACATGTGCCTTTTCCAAACTGTCTCCTGTTTCCTTGCTCACGGCTGGGAGTATCTGAGCTTGAACTGAGAACTCCTAGGGATATCCAGATCTACTCTGAAAGACCCTGTTGCTGGCGCTGCAGTTTCAGACCCTGAGGCGTGATGGGCAGGAGAAGCTGGTGGGGGGCTTGTCCTTGTTTCATGGGACTGAGGACCCCTGCTACCCGGCTTTGTTCTATTTCCATCAGCCCACCCTGGCTCTGCACCGATGTTTCCCAGGCCCTTGTGCTCATAAAGGCTGATTGCTGGTGGCTGTCATTTAAATGGAGGCTCATGTCTTTGTCAAGCTCTGAGCTCACTCATCCTTTGGAAAAGACAGAAAAGCCTTTGGTGCCAATTTGCTCTAATGAAGACCATATCCCTGCTAGAGGGATCAGAGGGGGACCTGTTCCCATCCAGCTTTACATTAGATTGGCTGTGTGCCCCCCGCGTGTCTACCCGCCGTTAGAAATGTTCACATTCATCCTTGAATCTCATTGTCCTGAAGATTTCAGAAGCCTGGGGAGGGAGCAAGACACGGGAGAAAGAGAGCGCTGGGTTGCTATTGGATAGATGAAGTCTAGGGTTTTAGTTATCTTTTCACTATTGATTTTATTGTTTTTCAATTTTTAAATCATAGTAAAATATATTAGAATAACAAAATTTACCATTTTAACCACTCTTTTTATTTTTTACAGTCAAAGTCTTACTCTGTCACCCAGGCTGGAGTGCAGTGTTATGATCATGACTCACTGCAGCCTTGACCTCCCAGGGTCAAGCGATCCTCCCACCTCAGCCTCCTGAGTAGCTGGGACTACAGGCACGCACCACTATGCCCGGCTAATCTTTCCATTTACCTGCTTAGAAATTCTGGAGTGGGAGAGCCAGGATTTAAACCCACGCATCATCCTTAACCACTAATTTTTCCATTTGTAGAGATGGGGTTTCGCCATGTTGCCCAGGGTGGTCTCAAACTCAGGGACTCAAGCGATCTGCCCCTCCCCCTCCCAAAGTGCTGGATTACAGGCGTGAGCTACTGCATCCAGCTCCATCTTAACCATTTTTTTTTTAGATTTTATTTTACTTTAAGTTCCAGGATACATGTACAGAATGTGCAGGCTTGTTACATAGGTATACATGTGCCATGGTGGTTTGATGCACATATCAACCGGTCACCTAGGTTTTAAGCCCCTCATGCATTAACTATTTTTCCTGATGCTCTCCCTCACCTCCCTACCTCTACCCGCTGACGGTCCGGGTGTGTGTCGTTCCCCTCCCTGTGTCCATGTGTTCTCATTGTTCAACTCCCACTTATGAGTAAGAACATGCAGTGTTTGGTTTTCTGTTCCTGTGTTAGTCTGCTGAGGATGATGGCTTCCAGCTTCATCCATGTCCCTGCAAAGGACATGATCTCATTCCTTTTCATGGCTGCGTTAACCATTCGTAAGTGTACAGTGCAGTGGCATTACATACACTCACATTGCTGTGCAGCCATTACCACCATCGATCTCCAGAACTCTTTTTGTCTTGTAAAACTGAAACTTCATACCCATTAAACACTAACTCCACATCCTCCCTCCTCCTAAGCCCCTGACAACCACCATTCTACTGTCTCTGTATAATTTTGGCTACTCAAAATATCTCAGGCAAGTGGAATCATACAATATTTGTCTTTTTATGACTGGCTGACTTCACTTAGCATAATAGCCTCGAGGTTTGTTCACGTTGTAGCATATGTCAGGATTGACTTTCTAAGATTGAATAATATTCTCTTGTATGTGTATGTCACCTTTTGCTTCTTCAATCTTCTAGTGATGGACACTTAAGTTGCTTCCACATTTTAGCTATTGTGAGTAATGCCTCTATGAACATGGGTATAAAAATATCTTCTCCAGACTCTGCATTCAATGCTTTTGGGTATATATCCAGGAGTGGAATTGCTGGATCACATAGCATTTAAAAATTTTTGAGGAACCACCATACCACAGCAGCTACTCTATTTTATATTCCTACCAACAGTGCACAAAGGTTCCAATTTCTCCACATTCTTGCCAACATTTATTTTTTTAATTAGTAGCCATCTTAATGGGTATGAGTTGGCATCTCATTGTGTTTTGATGTACATTTCCCTAATGATTAGTGATGTTGATCATCTTTTCATGTGACCTTTGACTATCTGTATATCCTATTTGGAGAAATGTCTATTTAAGTTCTTTGCCTATTTTGGAATCAAGTTTCTTTTGTTGTTGTTGCATTTTAGGAGTTCTCTATATATTGTGGATATTAATCCCTTATCAGATACATGATTGGCAAATATTTTCTCCCATAATGTGGGCTGCCTTTTTACCCTGTTAAGTCTTCTAATGCATAAAAATTTTAAAATTTGTATGAAGCCTGACTTATCTATTTTTTTCTTTTGTTGCCTGTGCCTTTAGAGTCAGATCCAAGAAATCTTCACCAAATCCAGTGTCATGAAGCTTTTGTCCTGTATTTTCTTCTCAAAGTTTTTTAGTTTTAAGTCTTACACTTCAGTCTTTGATTCATTTTAATTTTTGTATGTGGCATTAGGTAAGGATCCAACTTCCTTCTTTTGTATGTGGATATCCAGTTTTCCCAGCACTGAAAAGACTGTTCTTTCACCATTGAATGGTTTTGACACCCTTGTCAAAAATCATTTGACCATATATGTGAAGGTTTAGTGTGGGGTCTTTTTTCTGTTCCTTTGGTCTATAAGCCTGTCTTTACACCAGCACAACACTGTTTTCATTACTATTTGCTATTGATTTTTAACTAATTACACATGATCTGAGATGCCAATTTAGTGAAATTTATTGAGACTTGCTTTATATCCTGTTACATGATATACACAATAAGTTTAGGAAATCTTTTTTTTTTTTTTTTTTTTTTTTCTTAGAAAAAATATATCTCTGTTGCCCAGGCTGGAGTATAGTGGCACAATCTTGGCTCACTGCAACCTCTGCCTCCCAAGTTCAAGTGATTCTCCTGCCTCAGCCTCCTGAGTAACTGGGGTTATGGGCACATGCCACCATGCCTGGCTAACTTTTATATTTTTAGTAGAGATGGGGTTTTGCCATGTTGGCCAGGCTGGTCTCGAACTCCTAACTTCAGGTGATCTGCCTACCTTGGCCTCCCAAAGTGTTGGGATTACAGGTGTGAGCCACTTCGCCTGGCTATTTTAGGAAATCTTCAATGCATGTTTGAAAATAATGTGTTGGGATTCTGTATGTGCTGTTTGTTGTTTTGCTGTTTGCCTTCGTGGCTTGTGTGTTTTGTAATTTTGGATAGTGAGCTCACATTTACAAGGGTTTTATCTGTGAGAATCCTGTGTGGCTTTATTGTGGGTAGGGCCATCCACGGAGGCTTGCATTTGCTATTAGTAGCCACATCCCTGTGGGGTAACCCACCCCAGGCTTTTTTCTAATATTAATTTCTATACTTGGGAGTCCTGGGACCATGTGGGTAATACAAATTCAAACCTCAAATTTCAGTTAGTGAAGGTCTAGAGTTAAAATTTCTTGAGATAATTCTTTTTAAATTTTTCCAGCAGAGCCAGAAATGAGATAGACAAGTTCTTTTCTTCTCCCTTTGTAAAAGGGTGATCTGCTGGGCATGGTGGCTCACGCCTGTAATCCTAGCACTTTGGGAGGCCGAGGTGGGTAGATCACCTGAGGTCGGGAGTTCAAGACCAGCCTGACCAACAGGGTGAAACCCTGTCTCTACTAAAAATACAAAATTAGCTGGGTGTGGTGGCACATGCCTGTAATCCCAGCTACCTGGGAGGCTGAGGCAGGAAAATTGCTTGAACCTGGGAGGCGGAGGTTGCAGTGAGCCGAGATCGCACCATTGTACTCCAGTCTGGGAAATAAGAGCGAAACAAGAGCCAAAAAAAAAAAAAAAAAAAAAAAATGGTGAAAGGTGATTTTCCCCACCATTCGCTTTTTCATTGAGGATATGGGTTCAGTTTTATTCTGGTGCCTTGCTTCCAAATTTCTGTTGGCAAGGGTTCCAGGCCTCCCTTTGCCACCCATCAGCCTACCCTGCAGGACAGCCAGAGAATAAATGTCTGCTTGTCACTCTGATTTTTAGCTTGTATCTTTGTTTTTGGTCTCTGGGAATTTTTTTTTTTTTTTAAATCTTGGAAACTCAGTTGAGTATTTGAAATGATGTTTATGTTTTATCCAGTCTTTTTTCTTTTTTTTGAAATGGAGTCTCGCCTTTTCACCAGACTTGAGTGCAATGGCGCAATCTCTGCTCACTGCAACTTCCACCTCCTGGGTTCAAGTGATTCTCCAGCCTCAGCCTCTCAAGTAACTGGGATTACAGGTGCCCACCACCACGCCCAGCTACTTTTTGTATTTTTAGTAGAGATGGGGTTTCACCATATTGGCCAGGCTGCTCTCGAACTCCTGACCTCAGGTGATCCGCCCTCCTCGGCCTTAAAAGTGCTGAGATTACAGGCGTGAGCCACCACACTCAGCCTATCCAGTCTTTAAGTACAGACAGAAGGTTAGCAGGACAGAAGGATCTATCCTTTCATGGCCCAGACCTGGGTTCCATTCTCTCTGCCTCTGAGTGATTTTGTGAAGCATGTGAAGCATCCCCACCGCACAAGTCTCAGGCCTTGCCTCTGCACTTATCCGATGGGGTTGCTCACTCTCCAGCCTCACGTCATGGAGATAAAAGGCATGAGATTGGGGAGGTAGAGGTGGGAGATAAGGGACTGGACATTAACCCCTGGAATTTCCAGTGGCCTTCACAGCTAAGCACCTGTGTCCCTGGTGGTGCTTCCAGGAAGGCTGGTGACCAGTCATCTCAGAGCTGAGGTGCACTCAGGGTCAAAGACTCTTCAACAGGTTGCTCCAGCAGGGCTTGGGTGGGCAGGAGCTTGCTCTGAGCTTCAAATCCATAAGTGAATGTCCCTCCAGGATCCTATGGCTGATTTACTCCCAATGTGTCCCAAACTGAACTCATCTTCTCTGCGAGCTATCTCCACCAGGTTCTCCATCTGAGAGCAGTGCACTCTCACTTCGCTGCTTACACCACATACCCAGGTGCTTCTTCCAAGAGGCTTTCTTACAAGCTCTCAAAGGCAGTCCCTCACCAAATCCTAAATATTCCAAACATCCCTCCTCTCTGGCCACTTCCTGTTGTCCCCACTGCCTCAGGCCTCATTATCCTCACCAGGTTCGAGTCTCTCACCCTGGAGTGGCCTCTGTCCCTCCTGGGACTCCCTCCTGAGCTCACAGCTTCCCTGGCTGATGCTCAGAGCATGTGGATGTCTGGAGGCCAGGACGGGGCCGCTCCCCTGCCACTTCCTTTGTGACCCCACTGCTGTGGATCAGGTGTCCTTGTGCTTGGCCTCTGCAGGCCACCAGGCCTTTTTGAAGTCTGTCCTCTCAGAAGCTAGCAGCCTGAACAAAGAGGGCGCAGAATCAGCTCGCAGGCTTATTAGCTGGCTTGTAGGGGCAGCGGGGACTGGGTGATTTGATGCGGCCTCTCTCACCTCCCTCTTCACTCCAGGCACGGCTTGACATGGGCCAAAAAATTTCAACTTTTTGCTTTTAAAAAGCAACCAAGTAATTTGCAAAATTAGTCATCCTCATCCCATTCCTTCCCATCCCATCTCATCACCCACTCCTTAGCTTGCCCCAGCCTTGAGCTTCACCCCAACGCTGCCCCTTAGTCCCTGGGAGGAGGCCCAGGAATAGGACAAGGAAGGGGTGGGGGCCAGGCTGGGTACCCCTCCTCTCTAAACTGAGTGAGCTCGCTCTCGGGCAACTGCTTGGTCTTACCCAGTCTTCATCACAAACTCTTTTAATTCCTCGAGAAGTTGCCACGGCCTCCTCACTCATTAACCCTCAACTAATAAGGAGACTTACCTGCTTAGCAATGGCAGGACTTGTGATTAGGGACACAGTGACGAATTTTGGCACGTGCTTGCCTCACACGGGCTGCCTCATATCCACATTCCCGAGAGCTTGGGGTTCGGGGCAAACAGATGGGTCTGGGGTGAATGCTGACTCCCCTGCTACAAGTGTGCCCCCTGGGGCAAATGAACAAGTTGATGATATCGCCTCTCTGGCCTCCTCCTCCCCATGATGTCTGCTTATAATTCATGGGCTCACTGGGCATGGGTGAGGGACATGGACTAGGGCCAGTGACGTGCTCACCAGGGCTTGGCTGATAGTAGGTGCACTGATAATTCAGGGTTTTGAAATAATAAGTATGGGCTGGGGATGGTGGCTCACGCTTGTAATCCCAGCACTTTGGGAGGCCGAGGCGGGTGGATCACCTGAGGTCAGGAGTTCAAGACCAGCGTGGCCAACAGGGTCAAACACTGCTTCTACTAACAATACAAAAATTAGCTGGGTATGGTGGCAGGTGCCTGTAATCCCAGCTACTCGGGAGGCTGAGTCAGGAGAATTGCTTAAACCTGGGAGGCAGAGGTTGCAGTGAGCCGAGATCATGCCACTGCACTCCAGCCTGGGGGACAAAAGCGAGACTCTGTCTCAAAAAAAAAAAAAAAAAAAAGTATGAATGAGGGCTTTCTGGGAGCATAACACCAAAGTAGGTGCTCAAGATGACAAGGAGGTGGCCAGGTGGCCAGGTGCAGCAATGCCACCAAGCAGGACCAGTCCTGACTTACTGGCTGGCCTCCCCTGCCCTGTCAGTGCTTCACTGTCCCACCAGCCTGCCCAGTGGCAGCTCCTTATCTGAGACAGGGACACACTCCCGTTTGTCCCGCTGGCCCCTGGCTGGCCCGGGCCAGGCCCACTGGCAGTGTTCAGAGGCAGTTGGCTGATTGCACTGAGTCTCAGGTCTACCTCTCAGCCACTCCCAAGCCTCACTGTCCCCATCAGTACAGGAGGACTGAGCTTGGTAAGGGAGATGATCTGGGCCTACCATGTGCCAGGCACTGAGGTGTGGGCAGAGAGGGGACGAAGAACCAGCCCTGTCCTTGGAGAGGAGGATGGACAAAACTGTAGGTCAATACCGACGGAAGAGCCAGGGCAGGAACTGGGAGGGCAGGTGGCAGGGGAGGGGCTTCTGGCAGAGGGAGGCAAAGAGGAGAGGGGCGGGGAGGTGGAGGCTGGGGGAGACTTTGCACCTCAGCCATTTGCAGATGGCTCACAGGCCGTGTTGAGCTGTGGGGCTCTGGGCACTGCAGCCTGGAAACTAACAGCAGTGTCTGTCTGCATTGAATATCCCCAACACCAGGACTAGGTGTGGCAAGGAAACAGATCACATTCCTGCCTGCCCTTAGGCCATGGTGCTGGGGCATGCTCCTGAAGGCGGTGGGCTCCCTGACCCCTATGGCACTGGTGTGGAAGACACAGGGGCCAGGTACAGCTCAGGATGGAGACCGGTGGACCAGGCAGGAGCCGCTGCCAAAGCAGAAGTGCTCAGGATCCCGGGGTGCAGGGCGGGGAGACACTAGAGAGGCCAGACAGGCGGTGGGGTGGTGAGGAAGAGACGAGAGCACCACCTGTCCCAGGCCTGGGACACAGGCGGCCACGGGAGGCATTGGGAGCTTGCAGATGGAATGCCAGGCACCTGGGAAAGGGACAGAAGTTTGCCTGGGGCCGCTGCTTTTGAGCCCACCTATGTGGGGAGAGGGTGCCTCATCTCATGAGAGAAGGCATGTGACACCAAACCCAAAGACCATCATTCTCATGATCGGGACATGTGGTGCCAAACCGTGGGATCCCATGGCAAAAGCAGCCCAGGTCCCCATTCTGGCCTGCTCTCTCCTGGGCTCTGGGGCCATGACCATGGTACACTCTTCGGGTGCTATGACTCCCACTGAGGGACAGGGAGTCGTGAGTCCTCTACTTTCCCCCTCTACCCTACTAGTTATTCTCAAGGGTCCAAGAAGCA
This sequence comes from Cacajao melanocephalus, assembly GCA_963573385.1. NCBI lineage: Eukaryota > Metazoa > Chordata > Mammalia > Primates > Pitheciidae > Cacajao > Cacajao melanocephalus. The sequence goes on from CAUYLG010043229.1 coordinate 62,108, forward strand.
GCAGCCATCTGTTTCTCCCGCTGAGGCACGTGTGAGCTGGGGGAGTGTGGGAGATGGGAATCCGGAAGCAGGCACGTGCCGGCCCGCCTCTGGCCAGTGGTGGGACAGGGCTTCCCCGTCTTCACCTGTCACTAGAGGGGCACAGGCCTGCTGCTTCTGAAAAACCACAGTCACAGCTAGAAGAAGAGACTGACACACCCCAACCTAGGGGCTAGGCCTCAGCTTCGGAATGTGACAATTTATTTGGGGGGTAAAAGAGACTTTTCACCCCTCTTTCCTGGCGTTGATACAATATTGAAGAGCAGCAGAACAAACGTACAAGACAGAGTAATCGGCACAGACCCACCCCTCCCCCGGAACCACCGAATCCAGAATGGAGCCCAAACCCACACCCCCAATTAGGCATCTTCTCCATCGGGGGAGGGGCAGGGTGGACTGGGGGACCTGCCCCCCATGCCGGGGCGGCACCTCCATTTCCCATCTCCTGCCAGCCCCACTATTTTCCCATCTTTGACCACTGGAGGCAAAGTTTAGCCAGCTGGGAGCTGGATGGTTGAACCACATACAAAGGCAACAACACTTCATTTTAAAAATGAGAAAAAAGAGACAGTGCCCCTCCCCAAATATAGAGCTATATATGTATATTTTATATATATAGAATTCATTCGTGCACAATTCATTAAATGAACGTCTCAAAAATTAAAAAAAATTATAAGATATGTATTTCTTTAGGCCTTTGTGTTTTTAAATTAAAACCAACGAAAAGGAGTCTCCCTCTCCACTCCACCCAGCAGCAAGGGCAGCCTTCTCTCTGCTACCTGGCCTCTGGCAAGTGGGTTCCCCCATGAGACTGTCAGTTCCCCTTTGCCTGGCTGACTTCCTGCATAAGGTAGGCACTCACTGCTGGAGTGAGGCACTGACTCCTCCAAAGATCACAGAGGGCGGAGGAGGGAACCACGAAGGCCTGGGAGGGGCCGTCTTTGGCCCCCCACTAACCATCTTCCTATTTCTGCATCCTGGTGACTGTCAGCAAGAGATGAGTCTGGGAGACCCTCTCCTAGAGTTCTGGCCCCTAATTCTGGGCTTTCTATATGAGAGGACATGCAGATAGGGAAGAAACTAAAACCTTTCAACATCTTTTTTTCTTTAAAAGTGATTCCTTGAACCATACCAGCCCCAAAGAGGCTGCCTTGGGCAAGTGCATGGGAGCCCGAGAGTGGAACTGACCAGGTGGGGCTCCACTGTCCCGTGTGGGCGAAGTGCAAAAAAAAAAAAAAACAAAAACAAAAAGAAAAAGAAAAAGAAAAAAAGCAAAAACCACCACAAACCAAAACAACAAAACGACACAGCAAAGTGGGCAAAGGGGGTGTGTGTCCTCTTGGGTCCCCAGAGGCCAGAAAGGCTGGTAGCAGCCCAGGCCCCTGGCCAACCCAGCTCCCTCTTGGGGCTGACCCTCCAGCCTTGGGCAGGTGCACTGGCCTGGCTCTCCTCCAGGACCTCCTGGCTCAGGGGCTTGCTGCCAGCCTGGTGCTGGCTCCAGGGCCTGCGCCCCATCTTTTAAAGGGCTTTTCCCTAAAGGCCAAAGAAAGCATCCTGGACCCTCATCCCTGCCTCGTTCCTCCAGTGAAGCAGCTGCACTTCTATGAAACCATTTCCACCTCTTTGAAAAGGGGCCATCCCCCTAACTCTGCCCACCTCACGCTGAAGTTGGGGACTTGATCATCACCTCTTCCCAGATCATAGGAAGGATAAGGCTCATTTTGACCTTGACCCCTTTGCAGGGTGAGAACAAAGAGGGGTTGTGGGCAGCTGGGGGTCCCAGTACCAGCAACCTCGACCCCCACCTGGTACTTGGCGGCTGCTCTGACATCAGCAGCACTTTGTGAAGAGGCCTTGGTGCCCAATACACCCATTTCACAGAGGGCAAACTAAAGGTCAGAGCAGGGACCGAGCCAGGGATGGGTCCCAACTTTCCAACTGAAACCAGGTACATTAGACCTCACCTGTTTCCTCCGATACTTGGGTGGGGAGGGGGTGCACTTAAGGGGAGATGACGGATGCCCCAACCATTATTGAACATGGGAGGAGATCAGGCTTTGGGGGTTATTTCACATATAAAAATAAAGCAAACCAGATTGCAACTTCTGCTTGGTAATTAGGCAAATGGAAAGCAGCAAGGGTGGAGGAGGGGCCCATGGGGGCCAACCCATGGAAGGGTGGAGGAGGGGCCCATGGAGGCCGACCCGTGCAAGTGTGCTGGGGCAGGCGTACCGGAGAGCGAGGGAAGGAGGCCTCCGCTCACCCTCGGTCCCATCCACTCGGGCCCCCAGGGGCACTGCCCACCTCAAGGCGGTGTGTCTGATGCCTCTTCATGCACCGAGGCTGGGCTCGGGCTGCTCCGCTTGGAGCTCAGGCCAGCAGAAACAGACCACCTGTGGCAAGGGAAATGCATTCCCTCTCCCCAGCCACCCCTAGGACCCAGCTTCTTGCCTCCGGAAGCCTGCATCTCCTTTCAGGCCAGGGAGGCTCAGAGGGGTTGGGGGCTTTAGGGTGATAGGGAGGGAGGGAGGTGTCCCCCATGGGGTGGTGGTGGTAGGGACCAGATGGCCCACTGACTGGCAAAGGAACAGAAGGGAGCAAGAAACCAAACTGCCCACTCACCAGCCTCCTGGAGAAAATCACCAGTGACAACCCCACCTCCCAAACCTCAGCTTGTCGGGACCCGCAGCTCGGGCTAGCTACCCAGGGACCCGCTGTTGCCTTTCCCTTTGAGTGAGCAAGGGTGTGGAGATCTGGGTTCAGGCTCTCTCCACAGTGCCTGCGACGCTGGGGGCGCTGCCAGCTGGTCCCAGGCTTCCTCCCCATCCTGACATTGCCACCTTACCTGTGCAATCACTGCGTTACTATTTTTTCTTTAAATATCTCTTTCTTCCCCCCACCCCCCCATAGGAACCCCACAATATTTTTTTCTATTTCTTTTTTTTCCTCTTTTTTTGTTTTTTTTTGCAAAACTAATTCTTTCACTTTCCTGTCATAAAATCACCTCTGAAAACACAACTTCTTTACAAAAAAGTCACGAATGACACAAACTCTCAGGAAAACACATTTCTATGGTCTCTGGAAACACCTGTAACTGGTGCCCAGGTGGTCGTTCACCTGGCGGAGGGTGTCAGGGGGAAATCACCTCCAAGGACAGAGGAGAAATGCCAGCCCTTATTTGGGGGGAAAGCCAATTGGCACTTGGACGGCCACAAAGCCAACACACAGGGCAGGGTAGGGAGGGGCCGAGGAGTACCAGCCCCTGCCCCGACCCTGCAAGTGTCCCCGTTCTAAATCCTGGGGAGGGGAGGGCTAGGGCCATGCTGTGGGACTGGGCAGGGAGATTGGGAAGGAAAGTGGCCTCCCCATTCTTAGGACCAAAGACGCTCATGTACTGATCGGCCTCCTGCCAACGTGCTTCTGAGGGAGGGGCCCATGGCTGCACAGCCAGGAAGCCAGCTTCAGTCATGCCCAGAACATGCCACCCATGCACAGTGGAGACCCGGGAAGTGGCCCTGGGCTGGCCAGCAGGGCCTCTGGTCCCAATCCTGGGACCAACACCCTCATTTTCCTGGAGAAAGCAGCCCCTCTGGTCTCTGGCCTTTGCCTGCCTGCCCTCCCAGGGCCCGGCCTAAGGCTGGGGCTGTGGTCTCTGCCACTGGCAGAGGTGCCTTGGCTCCCTGGCAGCAGAGGGAAACGGAAGCTCCCAGGGTAGCAGATGCTCCTTTGCTTCATCCAGGCTGGGCTGTGAGAAAGCCTCAGTGGTCAGAAGCAAAAGAAGGGCTGGGAGAAGCCAGGAGGCCCTAGGGGAATGGATTCTTCGGCATCCTCCCCATACCCCAGGAGGAAGGAGGAGCTTGGAGCAGGTCTCCCTCTCTATCTTGGTCCCCATCATGCCGTGAAGGCCTGACAGGTTGGGCTGACCACCCTAAGGAGGGGGACGGGGAGGGGGGCATGGCGCCCCAGCACTCCGGGCCAGGAGGGGAGGCCTGGTGACTTCTATAGCAAACCTCCAGACCTGAGCCTGGTCCCCAGGCCCACTGAGGCAAGGGAAGGTCCAGGCCTTCAATGCCCCTGTTCAAAGGAATTGTAAAGGGTGCCACCCAGACAGCCTGGGGCCTAGTACCCAATGCACGTATGAACCCATGGACAAACACACCAAGTGGGGCAGACACACACGCACAATCGGAAGTTTCCACGGCAGGTTCTCGTAGCACCTTTGGTCAAGAACTGAAGGGGCCTTTAGATGCTGGGAGGCTGTGGCCAGGTGCATCCTCTGCCAGTTCCTCCCACCGTTGAGGGGGTTAGGAAGGAGACAGGGCTGGGGCAGGGCATAGGGGGTCTGCTTGGGCCTCATCCAGAATCAAGCAGTGAAGACCCCACCCTGGCCCAACTTCTGATTCCCTGGCTGATGTGGAGGGAGGGGCCAAGTCTGGCCTCATCCTCAGCCTCTGTCTAGGGTTTTGCCAAACAGGCGGGAAGCCCCCCTCCTGCCTTGGTATCTGCAGGAAGGACTGTGCCCACCCTCGGTGGGGGCCTCCTAAGGGCTCCACAGCTGCCAGGTTAGCACCGAGAAATCGGACGCAGCACAGGAGAGCAGGAAGCAAGCTAGAGAGACGAGCGGGAGGTGGAAGGGGCAGGGGAACCCTAGGTTCTGGGGCTTTCCAGAAACCACCCAGTGGGCCCCACCATGCATGGGTAGGGAGTGTGCCCTTCCCCTGCCCCATTCCAGGGTAGCCCCTGCCCCCTTGCCTTCTGGGACCCTCAACTGCCCAGCCCCATCCCTGGGTCAACACCGAGCCATTTGAAACAAGCAAAGCACAGGGAGAGAGGGCTGGGGGCAAGGGCGGGGTGGGAGCAAGAGTATGACTTCGGGCAGGAGGGGCCCCCCAAACCCCCCTCCTTGGTGGAGCGCCCTCACTTGCTCGCCCCACTGCCGCCGCCACCCCCAGCTGCGCCTGCGACCCCAGCAGCCACCTTCTCGAAATCCTCAGGGTTGCAGAATTCCTTGATCGTGACCGTCAGGAGATTGCTGGTGACATCGGTGACGACCACATTGGAGCAGGGTGACATCTCGGGGCGCCAGTCCCCAGCCTCGGGCTCGGAGGAGGCACCGGCGGGCTCAGGGGCCGTGGGCGGCGCCGGGCCGGCGGCAGCAGGGACCTCTGGCTGCGCCCGCTTGCTGGTGGCTTCCGACTCCGGAGGGAGGGACAGGTCGAGCACCTCTGGCTCGCGCCAGCCGGGGACAGATGGGCTCACGTTCTCAGGGAGGAGCTTGGGGGGCGTGTCGTCAGGGTCAGAGGACTGCGGTGCGGGTGAGGCGCAGCCGGAGGAGCCGGAGCTGCGGGCGTCGTATGGGGCGGTGGGGGCGGCCAGGAGCAGCCCGGGGCCGGGGGCGGAGGCTTCTGCCTTGCCAGCGGGCGGGGCGGCCAGGGGGGCGGGCGGGGGCTTGTACAGAGCAAAGGCTCCGAACTTCATGTGGCGGATCTGGGTGCGCAGGACGCTCTCGCTGAACTTTTTGCTTTTGCCGATGACGCGGTTCCGCGAGGGGACTTTGGGGCGGGCTAGCGCCCCGGCACCCTGCCCGGCGCCCCCGCCGCCCGCGCCCTTGTCGATCACCTTCAGGTTCAGGATAATGCGGTTCCGCTTGGGCTCCCGCGGCTTCACCTTGCGGTTGATGATGCGCACCGTCTCCGAAAAGGGTGAGATGGGCGGGCGCAGGCCGGGGCTGCCCCCCTGCGGGTCCGGGCGGGGCAGGGGACGGCGGGACATGCGGTGGCAGCGGCGAATGTCCTTCTTGAGCCGGTGCACGGCTGCGCTGGAGTGCAGCTTGGGCGAGGAGGCACTGGCGCTCGGCTTGACAGAGAAATGCACATCACTGATGCGGAGGGCCTCGGCCTGGGCCCGCGCCTGCGGGCAGAGGGAGGGGTGGGTGGGACCTCAGGGCTGCTCACTGACCTGCCCTGGATACCCTGCGCCAGCCAGCCCTAAGTAGAGGCTCTCAGCTAATGATCCCGAGGGCACTTAAGAGAAGCCCTGGTGGAAACAGAGGTTCAGAGATGAAGCAATTTGCCTTTGACTCTAAGGTCAGAGTCAGGACACCCTCGCCCAGGCCGAACTCCGAAACTCAGTGTTTTTCTATGACCCACTATCTATGCTAGCTCCACAGAGAGCCCTGGGCCACTCCATGGCTGCCCGTGCTGACGCTCTCATGTTGACGATTGGGACACATCATGGGGAGGACAGCCCTTTGCTCAGAAACCTGCTGAGCCACCTTGTCCACAGCGCCTGGTACTCTCTCGCCTTTGAGCAGGCTGACCTCCAGCTCCAGCCTGCCTCCCCAGCTGGCCAGCACCTCTGGCCAGCCTCTCAGCCACAGTACTTCCCTGGGTGGGTCTCATTTACTTATCTTCCCAGTGCCTGGCTCAGAGTGAACTGGTGCCAATGCATCCCAAAGCCCGCAACCCCAAAGCCTGGGTTGGAATCCAACCTAGTCAGACATGAGTGTGGTGGGAAAAGGGCTAGAGGGGGGACCGGGCACTCCCTATTCTCTGTGCCAAGATGGTCTGGGGCAGGATGGTGGCACAGAGAAGGTTATGGGCAGCCAGGCATACTGTCCCAGGCTCCTAGGCCTTTCAGGCATGAAATATCTCTAAAGCTGCAGGGCTCTCAAGAGACCCCAGGTTCCAGTACAACCCACCTGCTGTCAGATGCCACCAAATGGAGAGAGGGTAAGGGACTCATAAGGTGATGTAAGCTGTCTACATGGCAGTCCTTCCTTTACTAAGGAAGGTGCTAAAGCACTAGGCACCAGCTGCTTGGCGTTACAGCTGCACACACACAGCCTCTCCCCTGGGGAGCTGCCCTTTTACGGGGAGGACGGCCAGCAGCAAGAACATGAAGTAATTTGCTGCAGCGAAGGAACCGCAGAGCCCAGAGAAGCACAGACCCCAGACCTGGAGAATGAAACATCGAAGCCTGGCCCTGACACGTAAGTAGGAGAAAATCCTGGTCCTTACGGAGCCCTGACTACACCCCAGACAGTTCCAGAGGCTGAGGTAGCTGGCTAAGACAGAGAAAGAGCATGGAGGTAGAAAGTCCTGTGGGCAAGGTCCCAGCGGTGTGAGAAGATGCCAAGGAGTCACGGGACTGAAAGCAAGGGCTGGGGAAGAGGCTGGGATGTGTGTGGGGTGGTGCCACAAGGGTTGTGGGTTTTTGCAGATACTCTGGCTCCTACTGGGGCAGGGAGGCTTGTTAGTGGATGGCTGCCCTCAATCAGGTGGGAGATGGTGGGGACCAAGGGGAAGACCACATCCCTATGGTTGGTCCGTGAGGTCCTTGAGGGTAGGATCTGTTTTGAGGTCTCTCTACTTCACTCCCCACAGCACCGGATGCTTAACCAGTACCTGAAGGTAGCCCACATGCCCCTCAGACAAGACTAGATTACATTTGACCACAACTCTCAGGAGAGGTATTTGCTGGCTCAGCAAGGATGTCTTCATTCAGAACATGGCCTTCACCCCCATGGGAGAACGGACTGTGACTCCACGTGGTCCTCCCAGCCCAGCCTGGGGCCTCCAGGGGCTGCTTGGTTAGCAGTCCCTTCCGACACTAGGTGGCAGCACATGAAGCCAGACCTGCCCATGCCAATGCTGCCAGTTGAGCTCCCAGGGACTGGGCCCCCAGACCCTTCCCACACAAAGGCAGGGAAAAGCCTACGATTTTTTGGCATGGTAAGCAGGACATTCTGCAGGTGCATCCCTACAGGAGCTTAGGGGACCCCCACACTTTCTGACTCTCAGGAGGTTAGTATTTACTCCTTCTGCATACTGCCTGAGCTTCCTGACTTCTGCAATTATGCTTCCAAGAGTCCAGCGGTGACAGACAGACCCAGGGGGAGGGGCAAACGGCAGGCCCGGAAAGCAACCCTGGCTCAGTGCATCTCCTTTCTCTATGTGCACGACCATCACAGGGCCTGCTACGGCACTCCTGTGATGATCAGACAGTACGTGGCACCCACTCAGCACAGTGCCTGGCACGCAGCAAATAACTGAACAGACCTACCCATGGGTGGTGGGCTGATAAGCAGTGATCTTTTTCCAATGCATGCTTTGCCTACATGGACATCCCTTACTTTATATTTTCTATTTTTGTATGTATTTTAAAAGGGTTCACCCTTCCTCTTCTTCCTGACATGGAGAACTCTTTGAAAGTGGGACCTGGGGCGGCCTGGTGAATTAAAAATAACTGTAGCCAGCATGTTTATTGCACTCTGACCGAGTGACGGGCACAGCTCTGGGGGCTTGGCATGCACTGTGGAAGCTGTGAAGGTTCAAGTACCTGGACTCTACCATGGCCTCTCTCCATGTCTGTGGGCAAGTTACTGAACACCTCGGGCTTTTTTCCCCATGCGTAAAACGGAGGATGGAAGCTATCTTGTGGGCTTCTGTTCGCTTCAGAGCAGCTCCTGGCAGAAAGCGCTGAGTGTAATTTGCTGACTCTGCCACACCGCCTCTCAGGGAGTCCCAGGGCAATGGGTTTGGCCCAAGCTAATCTCCACAGCCCCTTGCAAATATCCACGTCACTCTCAGGCTACCTGTTTCTTAGGGTCCAGATAAAAATGTCCTTCCATCTGCGTCTCCATCCCCTGCCACGCCAACCCTGCAGCTTTCCTAGTTTCCTCTGTGTGTCTGCCTCACCCCCTTACCCTGACATGGACTCCTCAAGGCACGAGATGAAGAAAAGCAGACAGGATGAGGCCAGGAAGTTGGACCTCAGGTATGTATGTCACTTTCCCTTCCTGGGCCTTGATTTTTTATCTGTGAAATGGATATAATACTCCCTACTTCTTGGAGCTGTTGAGAGAATTAAAGAAGATAATCCATGTAGGGGGCTCAGCTCTGTATTACGCCCACAGCGAGCTCAGGAACGAAAAGAACTACCAAGAAAAAAGGCGTTTTGTCTCTCAGTGCTCGTGGTCATACTCGCTTCGCCGCTAGAGGGTGCCCCAGCTGCACTGAGAGGCTGTCACACAGCCCATCAGCCTTCCAGCCGCTCCGCCCATCCCTCCCCAGGAGAAGCATCAGGGTTAAGGTTACTCCCTGGATCCCCTCGGATGTGCGTCTCTTGGGGATGGGGATTATAAAAATATGGAATTCTGGAAATCAACATTTCTTTCACTTCTGCTTCTCTTCTCTGTAAAGGAGTCCTCCCACAAAATCATCAGCTGTCGGGTAGGAGGGGGCCTAAGGCATCTGTAGCACTACAGGGAGACAGGTGGCCCAGTGAGCCCCACTTGCGGCCTTGCCTGTCACCTGGGGTCATCTTGCCCTTCCTTTCCCAGACTCTGTTTCTCCCTGTCAAAATAAAATAAAAACCCAAATCCTCCAAGATGGCTTCCTCTGGAAGTTCTTCCCTCCCTAGCGGAGGCTAATATGCTATGCTCTCACTCCCACACCACCATCCTCCAGAAATGTCTGGGCTGGCAGTGGGAGGAAACTGAGGCTCAGAGTCCTAAAGTTAGTGGCCCAGCCTGGGCGATAAACTTAAAGTGAGGTGATTTGAGGTCAAATTCAAGTTGGATCCCCGAGAAAGGAGGGGAGCCAGGTGGAACAAATCCTGAAAGACAGGGACTGGGGGAAGCTGGGGGCAGGGAGGCAGGTGGTCCCCCAAATCCTCTCCTTATGCCCTGCCCAGAAGTGGGACCCCACTCACTCTCCCCCGGGTCCCAACTCCCAGCACAGACCTAACAGCTCAAACCAACGCCCCCTCCCCACGGGCATCACCCACCTGCCTCAGCCACCCCTTCCTGGAGCTCTACTGGCACCCCCAGACCCTGCTTTCAAGAAGGAGGATTATCCCCAGTCTCAGGACCCTCTCGTTGAAGCTGAAGCTGGCTGAGGCCTGCCATCAGGGGCTTCTGGGGGGGGGGGCTCACAACCACCCCCTGCCCAGCTGGGGCCCCTCTGGAAAGGCCCGCCCGCTTGGGCGGCAGCCGATCTGTCCCTCCCTTCCAGGCCCCGTGCTGTGCCGGGGCTGGGGGCCCTAGAGGGGGATGCTGCTGGGGCTGGGCCAGGTTACCTTCAGGAGGAAAGTTTTGGGTTTAGGTCCCCTCTTCTTGGGTCCATACAGCTCACGCTCCCTCTCCCTGCGGCCGAAAAACACAAGAGGTTAAAAAGAGCCCCGTCCCGGGCCCCATTCGCGCTGCCCTCCCCGACTCTCCCGCTTCCCCGCGCGGCGCCCCAGCCGAGCCTCGGCCCCGCCGCCCCTGCCAGCTTCCCCAACAACTCACTTTTGCTCGAAGGCTGCAATGAGCCGCGAGTCCAAGATGTTCTCCTCGGGCTCCCAAGTGCTGTACCTGCCGAGTCACACACGCACAAAATCAGGAGGAAGACCAGAGAGGGACAGCACGCGGCGAGAGCAAGCGCGCGCACCCCCACCCCAGGCCCCGGTGCCCGCTGCCTCCCCTCCCGCGACGCCCCCGGACCCCGCGACACTCACTTGATCGCCCACCCCTTCCATTTCACCAGGTACTCGATGCGTCCCTGAAAAACAGAGAGGAGAAAAAGGGGGATGGGGGTGGGGAGGATGCGGGGACGCGAGGAGGCGGCGGCGCGGGGCTGGGCGAGGGAGCCGGGCTAGCGGGACCGCCTCGCCCCGAGGGCCCACGGCCCCGGCCCCGGCTGCGGACAGCGGCGGCCCGCCCCGGGCGGCGGCTCACCTTTCGGATCCGCCGTTTGATGATGGATTCGGCCGCGAAGACCCGCTCGCCCACTGCAGACAGCTCCATCTTGCTCAGCGGCACCCACAGCCCATAATACTCCCTGCGCCCGCGGCCGGTGCGGCACCGCTCGCGCACGCGCCGCAGCGCCCAGGCCCCGGCGGGCGGGCGCGCGGCGGGGCGCGCGCTCGCGTTCCAGCTGCGGGCCGTCACGTGACCCTCGCGGCCGGCGCGCGGTTGCCAAGACCTCCCCCTCCCCCGGGGCGGTTGCCAGGGAAAGTCTGCGCTCGCGGGGCGGGGGCGCGCGCTGGCTCTTAAAGGGGCCGCGCCGGGGGCGGGAGCCACGGCCGGCAGACCCGGTAGGTGCCCGGCTAGTGGGCGCGCTGCGGCCTTACGCTTATCACTCTCCCATCTTGCTGGCGCCGGATCGCTGACACCCTCTCCTCGCCTCTTAATCCCCACGCGAGTGTCGCCAGCCCCGGGCGGGGAAGGGCGGTGGAGCCGGGGTCTCTCCGCCGCCGCGCGTCTCCCGCAGCAGCCTGCGAAGAGTTAAATATGATGCAGCAGAAATGCAGTTGCTGTTGCCTTGCCAGCCTTGCGGGAATTTCTTTAAAACATCGCCCCCAATCCATTATTTATGTATTCGTGGGAGTGTGGTTTTGTAACCAGTTCGGAAGAGTTAAAACAAAAACGCCACCGCGGAAAAGGGGTGTTTGGCCAATGGGGCCGAGGGAGGCCGGGGTGACCGTGGGCATCTGCCTGCGGCCGGGGTCTCGGGCGGCACCTGCCCTCGCCCAGGAGACCGGGGAGGACTCGGCGGGGCCGCTGTGGTCGTGGGGGAGGGAGAGGGACCGCGGGCAGGAACGGGCTCCCCGCACCCCACCTCGGGCCCACAGCGGGTCATCATCTGGTCAGTCGGCACAAGCCGCCTTCGCGGACCTATCTGTGTTTTCCGATTTCCAGCACCCCCTCCCGGCCCGCCGACCCGGCCGCGTCCCTCTCCCCACCCGCAGCTCCTCGAAGCTTCCGCCATTGCTCTGGGGAGCCCACACCCCAGCTTCCTACTTGGGGAGGGGCGCGGGATCCAGCCGGGGCTGTCCAGGAATGGACACACACAAAATAGCCCTGCCACGCAAAACGCTCCGTTTTTTAAATGTTGAAATTACTTGAACTTTATTTCGCATTATGTTAGTAGTCTTGTTCTTTGTAAAACCATTTTAAAAATACAGATAAAAAAAGCAACTGTCCATAACCCCCATAAAACCATTGTTAACCTCTTCACCAGTCTTCCGGCCTCTGCTCTATGCCTACATGAATCACCTATACCTGTATACGTATGTATAGGTAGACGTATATGTATATGTCTATGTATGTATACACACATACATTGTCTGTATACACACATACATTGTCTGTAGATTTAATTTTTTAACAAAATGGGATCATGCTATTCACACTGTTCTGGAATCTGCTTTTCTCCCTTAATGCTATAAAGTGGACATCTTTCTGTGTCATTAAATACAGATGTCACCATCCTTTCAGTGACCACCTTGGGGCTGAGACGGGGTGAGGACTAATGGGGAAGTGGAAGAATCAGGGTTGTGTCTTGCGAACATCACTGGTTCATTACGAAAGATTTTTAGGTTTCTGTGCTACCATGCCAATTCTTGGGTTCCAAATCCACCATATCAAAATGTTAGTCTTTTCATCCCTGCGGATTTGTCCAATCATTACCTTGAGAGAAATCCCTCTCCTCACTTAAAATCATGTGTTCCAGGGAAACAGCTATTTGCTGGCCAGCCCAAGGTGAGCTGCTGCCTTCTTGGGAGACGTGGGTGGTGGTGAATGGGCAGGTGAGTGGAGTGGGTATGGAGTGGGTATGAGAGAGAGAGAGAGAGAGAGAGAGAGAGTTCAGGCTGAGGGAGACAGGAGGAGGATGAAGCAAGTGTGTCCATTTGTTGATTCATCAAGCAGTGTGTGAGCCCTTGTGAAGCCCCAGGCTTTGTGTTAAACCATCAGGAAACAAAGGTGCCCCTGGCTGAGGAGCTCTCAGTGGAGTGAGAAAGGCATCTGTCACACAGTGTGACTAATGCTAGAATAAAGGTGTAGGAGTTTCGTGTTGCTGCTGTCACAAATTAACACAAGCTCAGTGGCTTAAAATGACTCAAATTTGTTTTCCTATGACTCTGGAGGCGGGAAGTCCCAAATCAGTGTTAACTGAGCCAAAGTGAAGGTGTCCTCAGGGCTGGTCCCTTTTGGAGGGTCGAAGAGAGTATCTGTTCCATGCCTCATCTGGCTTCTAAATGTTGCTGGCATTTCTTGGCTCCTGGCTTCATCATTCAAATCCATGCTTCTGCGATCCCTTCCTGCCTCCTTCTTTTTTGTTTTTGTTTTTGAGTTGGAGTCTTGCTCTGTTGCCCAGGCTGGAGTGCAGTGGCGCAATCTTGGCTCACTGCAACCTCCGCCTCCTGGGTTCCAACAAACAATTCCTGCCTCAGCCTCCCGAATACCTGGGATTATGGGCATGCACCACCATACCTGGCTAATTTTTGTATTTAGCAGAGATGGGGGTTTCACCATGTTGGCCAGGCTGCTCTCGAATCAAGTGATCTGCCCTCCTCAGCCTCCCAAAGTGCTAAGATTACAGGCATGAGCCAATACACCTGGCCTCTGCCTCCTTTTATAAGGACTCTTGTGACTACACTGGGTCTGCCCAAATAACTGAGAATGACCTCTGCATCTTAACCTCCTTATCTTAAGGCTGGGAGGGTGGCTCACGCCTGTAATCCTAGCACTTTGGGAGGCCGAGGTGGGTGGATCACCTGAGATCAGGAGTTCAAGACCAGCCTGGCCATCATGGTGAAACCCCATCTCAAATAAAAAGAAAAAAAGAAAAAGAAAAACCTCCTTATCTTAATCAAATCTGCAAAGTCCCTCTTACAATAGGATAACATGATGAAATGTAAGGTATCCTATCCACAGACTATGGGGGTTAAGACATGGACATCTTTGGGGGAGGCATTATAAGCCTGCCGTAAGAGTCTGTACAGGATGCCTTGGCAGTGGACGTAGGAGCAAGCTATCACCTGGAGGTGAGGCTGGGAGGGCTTCTCAGAGGTGGAGACCTTTGATATGGGGCTGGAAAGACAAATGGGAATTGGCCTGCGAGTGAAGAATGGGAAGGGCGTCTTGGGTGGAGGTGTCAGCTTGAACAAGCACATCAGTGCATGAGTGTGTGTTTTGGGAATGGAAAAGAAGTCTGCTATGGCATGGGTTGGGGTAGTACAGCAAAGGATGGGATGGGAAAGATGGGTTGTGCCTAACTTGGGAAGGGCCTTGAATGCTGGGTAGGTTTGGACTTTGTCTCAGGCAGTGGAAAGCATGAAGGACTTTTTTTTTTTTTTTGAGATGGAGTCTCGCTCTGTCGCCCAGGCTGGAGTGCAGTGGCACTGTCTTGGCTCACTGCAACCTCTGCCTCCCGGGTTCAAGTGATTCTCCTGCCTCAGCTTCCCAAGTAGCTGGGACTACAGACACGTAACATCAGGCCCAACTATATTTTTTGTATTTTTAGTAAAGACAGGGTTTCACCGCCAGGATGGTCTCCATTTCCTGACCTCATGATCCACTCGCCTCAGCCTCCCAAAGTGCTGGGGTTATAGGCATGAAGCACGAGGGTCTTTGGAGCAGAGGAGGGGTGTGATGAGATGAAGTGGAGATGTGGGCAGCCAGGCTTGGGTCTCTTTTCTTTTGATAACCGTGTGATGCTGTACCAGTCCTTTTCTCCTCTCTGGATCTTTGTGTTTCAACTTCAAACATGGGGAAGAAACTGGCCATTTTTAGTGCTCAATGACATTTTTTGGCAGGTGACCCTTTTGAGAATCTGTTATTTCCAAGTCATTCCAAAATCTTGGAGAGATTTATGGATCTTTCCCATGCCCTTCCCTTGTTTATGAGCCCTGGAGAAGATAGTCTCTATTCTATGAGAAAAAAAATCATCTCCACCTCTGACAGTCTTTATAGTTCTGAGGTTTGGTATAACACCACAAAGGGGAAAAATGGATCTCTCAGCCTGTGTGAGTTGTTGCCCAGACAGAGGGCAAATCAGTTTCCTGTGAAATTGTTAACCAAGTCTATCTGAGACAAGTCTCAATCAATTTCAAAAGTTTATTTTGCCAAGGTTAAGGACGCGCCTATGACAGCCTCAGGAGGTCCTGATGACAAGTGCCTGAGGTGATAGAGGTATAGCCTGGTATTATACATTTTAGGGAGACATGAGACATTAATCAATACATTTAAGATATACATTGGTTCAGTCTGGAAAGGTGGGACAACTCGAAGTGGGGGCTTCTTCTTCTTCCTGGTCACAGGTAGATAAAAGACAAAAGGTTGCATAATTTTGAGTCTGATCAGCCTTTCACTGAATACACAATTTACATGGGAGGAGGGGTAGAGGAACAGTCACTTATGCCTCAGTCTGTCTCAGTGAATCTGTGTTTTTACATAAACAACAGGGCAGAGGAAGCAATCAGATATGCATTTGTCTCAGGTGAGAAGAGGGATGACTTTGAGTTCCATCCTTTGTTCCGAATTGATGAAGATAAGCTATCAATTTACCTTGCTAGGGTGAAATTCAGCAGAACCGTTTTAAGGTAAAGATCTTGAGGCCCACATGGAAATTCCCTGTAGGCAAACTGTGAAGGAGATATGCAGCTTTTTAATCTTTGTAGCTAGCTTATTTGGGGAAAAAATAGGAGCCAAGTTTGCCTGATGCAGTCCCCAGCTTGACTTAGTGATTTCTGGGGCTCAACTTTCTTCTTTTTTTTTTTTTTTGGAGACAGAGTCTTGCCCTGTTGCCAGGCTGGAGTGCAGTGGTGCCATCCTGGCTCACTGCGAGCTCCGCCTCCCAGGTTCAAGTGATTCTTCTGCCTCAGCTTCCTGAGTAGCTGGGACTACAGGTGTGCACCACCACACCCAGCTAATTTTTGTATTTTTTAGTAGAGACGGGGTTTCTCCATGTTGGCCAGGATGGTCTTGATCTCTTGACCTCGTGATTCGTCCGCCTTGGCCTCCCAAAGGGTTTATAGGTGTGAGCCACCACGCCTGGCCAGGGTTCAACTATCAACCCCAAAAAAGGCAACAACTTTCTTTTTGGCTTAGTGATTCAGGAGTTTGCCTTCCTTTCACCAAACAAACCTGTAGTATAGCAAACCAAAATTTAGTGGTTTACAACACAAGAATCTATGATCTTTCATGATTCTGTGTTTGACAGGCACTGCAGATGATTCTCTTCTTGCTCTTGTATATGGTAACTGGTATGGCCACAGTCAGAGACAAGGCCAAGAATTGACGCATATGTCTGCAGTCGTAGCACTGGATGCTGGCTGGGCCTCTCTCTCCTCGAGGTCTCTCATCATTCATAGTCTAGTTCAAACTTCCTTATGTGGTTCCAGGAGTCACACAGGAAGGTGATAGACTCACAAAGCCTCTTAAGGTCTTGGGTTGGAAGTTACACAACATTGCTCCCACCGCATCCTATAGGTCAAAGCAAGTCATAAGGTATGGTGAGCAGAATTCAAGGCCACCAAGGGTCCTGCCTCTCCCCACCCAGTGTACATATCCTAATATAATCCTCTCCCTTTGAACATGAGTGGGACTTAAGGAACATGTTGGGATTTTGCTCCCATGATTAGGTTATATTGAAAAAACAGGCTGGGTGAGGTGGCTCACGTCTGTAAACCCAGCACTTTGGGAGGCCGAGGTGGGCAGATCACCTGAGGTCAGGAGTTTGAGACCAGCCTGGCCAACATGGTGAAATGCCATCTCTACTAAAAATACAAAAATTAGCCAGGCGTGGATGCCTGTAATCCCAGCTGCTCAGGAAGCTGAGGCAGGAGAATCACTTGAACCAGGGAGGTGGAGGTTGCAGTGAGCTGAGATTGCACCACTGCACTACAGCCTGGGCGACAGAGCAAGATTGTCTTAAAAACAAACAAACAAACAAAAAAGGGGGTGGGGAGGGTTTACAGATATTATTAAAGTCCTTTAAGTTGACTTTGACTTATTCAAAAGGGAGTTTATCTTGGTCCCACCTAATCAGGTGAGCTCTTTGAAAGACGATCCAGGCCTCTCCCAAGGGGAAAGGTTGGAAGCAGCAGAATCGCTCTCCTGTTGACCTCAAAGAAGCAAGATGCCATGTTGTGGAGAGGGCCACGTGGCAGGAATGGTGGTGGGTGGTTTCCAGGAGCTGAGGACCTCAGTCCTACAATCACAGGGATCTGAATTCTGTCAGTAGCCACTGAGCTTGGAGGAGGACCCTGAGTTTTCAGATGGGGATGTGGCGCCAGCTGACACCCCGATTGCAGCCTGTGAGACCCTGAGCAGAGACACCAGTTAAGCTGTGACTGGACTTCTGACCCATAGCAAGTGAAACCATCAAGGGATATTGCTTTAAGCAATTAGTGGTAGAGCAGTAGCAAACTAATATATCAGGCCAGCCCAGACTCAGGAACAGGGAAAGAGACTCTATGCCTGGACGGGAGGAGTGGCAAGGTCACACTGACAAGGGGACACAGAGCTGTTATTGTAATCATTTACCTCAAGGGTCCCCAGCTGGGACACAGCTCATGCTTAAAGCTGATGGGATCCCTGGGGCCAGATGCCCCTTTCACAAAGACACCTGCAGAGTTCTGGGCATCTTACCTTTGTGACTTTCACCAGTTAGGGTGTGGTTGGGACTCATGGGCTATGCCTCCGTGTCCCTAGATCAGACACGTGTGGGGGCTTCATAAATATCTGCGGGACAAATGAAGGAATGAAGGTGCTGACCTGGGCTTTGCAGGATGGGGAGTGACGTCTTTGCCAAAAAGGGTTTGTCTTCACCTGAGGCAAGGAGGGACTCAGGGATGGGAGAAGGTAGCTTTGTCCCAAGCTTCGACTGTCAGCTTGGCATGGTTGAGGCACACAGTCTCTTAAGGCTGTGGACAGTGTCAGAATTGGGAAAGAGTACTTAGTTCCAATCCCACTGAAGATCTATCCAAGTCCACTTTCCAGAATGGACTGTTCCCTCCGTGATGCCAGGAGCCAGTTCCTTGAGCTTGGAACCACAGCCCACAGGCCTTCATTCTGTCCCTAATTTGAGGGACAAATTACTCCTGGAGAGTTGGGCTGTGGGTTAGAATGCGGAGGGTATAGAATCATCTGGATGTTTAACTCAACCCAGAGTCAACTCTGCACTTGTCTGCATCATTTAGAAAATGTGAAATGATATTCTGCAGATGTCTTTACCACTACACAGCGCACACTGCTGCAACTCAACCCATTATGTGATTGTCTTAGTCACGTGAAAGTGACTTATTAAGGAAGTGCTCCCAGGGGAGGTTGCTAAGGGAATGAGTGAAGCAAGATAGGAAAGGGGAGGAAGCAAGCAGAGAGCAAGGCATCACTCTCAAGTCCTGCGGTGGGTGGCCCCAGCCTCCCTCTTCGAGGATCTGGAGAGTAAGTTACTCCTCAGTATTTGCCGCCACCCACCAAACACTGGCTACAAGCTGCAGGGCAAGGGTATTAGGTGGGGGGAATGTCAATCTCCCAGACATTTGCTGCTTTCTGCCTCTGTGTGCAAAGTGGCTTCAGTACCCTGCGGATGGCTTTCAGAAGGAGAGCCACAGATGCTGGCTGCTGGAGGAAAGGCACATGGGTGGGGTTGAGGGGACACAGAACAGGAACTCGTCGGGATTCAAGCAGGGAACAGATGTTTCTGGGCAGGGTTGGGACACAACACCTGAGTTTGGTACTTTATGGGCTCTCCAAACTCCAAGCTGCCCTTGCTGTTCCCTCTGCCTAGAACAGTCCTGTCTTCTCCCAGGGGTGGCATGGTGGCTTCTTCAGTTCTTTCAACCTCTGTTCAAATATCACCTCTTCAAAAAGATTTCCTCTGATGACCTTATGTAAAGGAGCCCCGACTCCTACCCACCCCTCTCTCTTACCATAGATGGGAAAGGAAAATAAAAACTCAGGACCCTAATTCACTATCTTCCTGACATGTCCTTGAGCTTTGCTGAATAAACTTCTGAACTGATTGAGACCTGTCTCAGACACTTTTTGGTTTACAATATCAAATTTTTTTTCTCCTTGTCCTTAACACTATCTGGCATTATAAGGGTAATATGATATATAACATATAAGGTAAAGGTTTGTTTAATGTTAACCATTTATTGACGCCTGACTCCCTCACTAGATGCCACCAAGCTCCACAGGGGCAGGTACTTTGCCCATCCGGTGGTTCCCACTTTCTCTCCAGTGCTAGCATGGGGCCCTGCACACCATAGTTATCCAATTCATATACATACACATATGTATATGTATTTTCCAATTAATGTTTGTTGGATGCTTTTTTCTTTTTTGAGATGATTCTCGCTCTGTCGCCAGGCTAGAGTGCAGTGGCGCAATCTCATCTCACTGCAACTTCCACCTCCCGGGTTCAAGTGATTCTCCTGCCTCAGCTCCCCAAGTAGCTGGGATTACAGGCATGCACCACCACCCCCAGCTAATTTTTGTATTTTTAGTAGAGACAGGTTTCACCATGTTGGCCAGGACGGTCTCGACCTCTTGACCTTGTGCTCTGCCTGCCTTGGCCTCCCAAAGTGCTGGGATTACAGGCATGGGCCACCGTGCCCAGCCTCTTTTTTTTTTTTTTAAGATGCAGTTTTGCTCTGCTGCCAGGCTGGAGTGCAGTGGCACGATCTTGGCTCACTGCAGCCTCTGCCTCCTGGGTTCCAGCGATTCTTCTGCCTCAGCCTCCTGGGTAGCTGGGATTATAGGCATATGCCACCATGCCCGGCTAATTTTTTTTGTGTGTGTGTATTTTAGCAGAGACGGGGTTTCGCCATGTTAGCCAGCTGGTCTCAAACTCCTGACCTCAGGTGATCCTCCCACCTCAGCCTCCCAAAATGGCTGGGATTAGAGGCATGAGCCACCACGCCCAGCCTGAAGGGCTTTTTAGAGTAATTTTGACCATATAACATGTATCGGGATCCAGGCCCAGCAATCGCTCACTGCGTCTCTCTCCCCCTCCCTGCAACGGGCTCTGGGAATGCAAAGTAGAAAAGGTGGGATTCCTGCCCTGGAGGAACTGAGATGCCCGGAGAGATGGATGTGCAAACAGCAGTCTGAGCGGCATGACTTTTCTCATCAACCTCTCTGAGTCTCAGTGTTCTTCACCTGCAAAATGGAGATAATCAATCATTCCCATCTTGCAGGATTATCGTGAGGATAATAACATATGATATATATCGCCATCTGCAACTGCGTTGAGCACATCGCAAGTCTGCAATGGTGGAAGTATATGTTTATATATGCCCTGAGCCAGTTTATAGCTCAAGAGAGATAAACATCACACACCCCACCCCACCCCACATAAACGAATGCAATGTATACACTTACACGTTTTTCTTCCACTGAAAGTATATTGGACCAATTCTAAATGAAGCTGTATTGGCCAAAAATAACAACAGCTGACACTTTGTATAGAAATCCTTATGGGTTGGGCATGGTGGCTTACTCCTGTAATCCCAGCACTTTGGGAGGCCGAGGTCGGAGGATCACCTGAGGTCAGGAGTTGGAGACCAGCCTGGCCAACATGGTGAAACCCTGTCTCTACAAAATAAAAAAAAAAATACAAAAATCAGTTGGGCGTGGTGGCAGTCACCCATAATCCCAGCTAATTGGGAGGCTGAGGCAGGAGAATCTCTTGAACCCCGGAGGTGGAGGTTGCAGTGAGCCAAGATTGTGCCATTGCACTCCAGCTTAGGCAACAAGAGCGAAACTCTGTCTCAAAAAAGAAAAGAAAAAGAACTCATTATGTTTCAAAGACTCTTCTGAGAGCTTTACATACAGTATTAATTATTTGATCTATTTTTTTCTTCTTTTCTATCTCTACCTGATCAGAGAAAACGCATTAATAATTTGATCTCAAAAGGATTCCTATGAGGTAGATGCTGTTATTATCCCATTTTGCTGTTGAGGATCCTGATTTCTACCCAAATGTGGAAGACTCAGAGATGAATGAAATGTTTCCTCTTCTATTTAAGGCCCTTCCCTTATCTCTTCCTGCTGTCCAACAGGACCAGCCACATGATGCTATTTGACCTAGGAGGGCTGTGGACAAGGAAGCCAAAAACAGGAGTTCAGGGGACAATGTGAGCCCCAAAGAACTGAAACAGCGAGCATTCCTTCTGAAACGTCGAGCTGTGAAATCCTGTGGCGCCAAAGACGGGCTGGCTATTTTTAGAAAGAGGGCAGCAGAGTCGTTGGAAATATGCCCGAATACGGTCATGATTGGGCAAGGGACACGGGAAATGCCAATTTTGGCAAAGGGATTATTTGGAAATGCAGTTCTGACCAAGTCATTCCTCTGTTTAAGATGTTTCAGCGTTGAAGGAGCCAAAATATCAACAGTGAAAAACCTCTCAGTGGCTCTTGCTGTCTCTAGAGGAAGCCTGAGCTCTTTCTTGTGGCAGAGCGACTCTTCCCCATGTCCCTACGTCCTGTACCTACACCCTCATCCTGCACACCTTCTTCCTTGGGTCTCTTTGAACCACCTGCTGTTCTCGGACGGTCCCCGCTTTTCCACACCTTTGTACCTTCACCCAGGAAGCACCTACGCATCTTTCAAAACTCAGTTCTGGGGTCTCCCATATGAAGTCATGTCTGGCCCTCCCTCGTAGAACTGGCCAGCCTTCCTTTGCCCCATTTGGATGTTTACAGAGAGTTCTTCCTGGTGACTTGCCACCTCCCTGCAGAGCATGAGCTCCCTGAGGACAGGGTCCCCTGTACTCCCAGTTCCCTGGACAGGGTGTGACACTAGGTAGCCAGTCAGTTCATATTTACTGGGCTTCAGTCACATGCTTGTACTATTCTAAGAGCTGGGGACATGGCGCGATCTCAGCTCACCGCAACCTCCACCTCCTGGGTTCAAGTGATTCTCGTGCCTCAGCCTCCTGAGTAGCTGGGATTACAAGCATGCACCAACACACCCTGTTAATTTTGTATTTTTAATAGAGACAGGGTTTCTTGATGTTGGTCAGTATGGTCTCAAACTCCTGACCTCAGGTGATCCGCCCGCCTGCCCTCCCAAAGTGCTGGGATTACAGGCGTGAGCCACCGCACCCGGCCAAGTCTTGGATTCTTATGGGGGCAGCAGACAGACAACCAACACGCAAGGCAAGATGATTTCAAGTCAGATACGTGTTGTGAAGAGGCTGAATAGAGTTGCACAGTGGAGAGGAACAGGGCACATGAGTGGGGTGCTCAGCAGGGTGGCTAGGGGAGAGGAACAAGGCGCATGAATTGGGTGCTCAGCAGGGTGGCTGGGGAGAGGAACAGGGCGCATGAGTTGGGTGCTCATCAGGGTGGCTAGGGCAGGCCTTTAGAGCAGCCACATCTGAGATGAGACCCACACCAAGAAAAGGAGGCAGCTGCATAGATCTGGGAGAACAGCTTTCCTAGCAAAAGGAGCAGCCAGTGCAAAGGCCCTGAGGCAGGGACACACCTGGCATATCTGAGAGATGGAAGGAAACCAGCAGGGCTGGAGCTGAGTGGACAGAGAGAGAGTGAGGTCAGCGAGGGAGGCAGGGCCCCGCAAACAGAGCCCTGCAGGCCATGGAGGAGATCCTGGGCCTTGATCCAAGTGCAGGGAGTAGGCCCCCAGTGACAACTCACTGCAGAGGCGAAGGGGCCTGGCACAGCAAACTGGATGCAGAGGCTGAGCCCTGGGTGAGGTTCTGAGGGCCAAGAGGTGGATGTATCTCCAATCTACTGCATCATAGCCTCCTCGATGTATACTCAGAGACGCAACAGGCTGTAACTGGAAATAGAAAGAGCTGGAAACTCCCTGGAAATGCTAAGCCTGGGTACCATCTCACAGAGGGGTGCACAAGACAGAGGGAGCCATTCCCCTCTGATCTTCTAGTTAGTTACGGCTGCTCTATAAAGACACTTGGAAATACGATAATTTAAAAACGAGAATTTGTTTCTTCCACAACTGTCTGGCTTGTCAGGCCAGGGGCCCCCAGCAAGGTCTGTGGGACTGACGAGGAATGGTCAAGGCCACGGTGGGAAAACTGACACCTGGTCAATTGCAGATAAAATCCAGGGGCTCTTCTGGCTCCCTAGGGCCCCTAGCCTGGACGCATCTTTCCAGTGAATGCAAAGCAGATGAAAAGAAATATAAAGTTCTGGCGTGCTCTTTTGTCTCTCAGCTCTGTGCAAACTTGTTCTCTTCCTGTTCTTCCTGTTTTGCTGGGAAGCAGGTTTTCTTTTTCTTTCTTTCTTCCTTCCTTCCTTCCTTCCTTCCTTCCTTCCTTCCTTCCTTCCTTCCTTCCTTTCTTTCTTTCTTTCTTTCTTTCTTTCTTTCTTTCTTTCTTTCTTTCTTTCTTTCTTTCTTTTTTTTTTCCCCAACTACATTTCAGTGATTTAGGGGGAATGCTAGTTTCTCCAGATTCCTTTTCACTTTAAGGCAAAGTTAGGGCACCCTGACGGGGGTGCTGGGAGGTTGGTGCTCTCTTAGATTGCATTCTGCCAGTTTTTTATTTTTCATTTTTTTAACGTGGTGTTTTGCTTTTGTTGCCCAGTCTGGAGTGCAATGGTGTGGTCTCGGCTCTCTGCAACCTCTGCCACCCAGGCTCGGGTGATGCTCCCACCTCGCCCTCCTGAGTAGCTGGGACTACAGGCACACACCACCACACCTGGCTAATTTTTTTTTCCTTTGGTTTTGTTTTTCTTTATTTTCTCCCTGGCTAATTTTTTAATTTTTAGTAGAGATGAGGTTTTGCCATGTTGGCCAGGCTGGTCTCAAACTCCTGGCCTACCATTTTTTTATTTTTTTTTTTTTTGAGACAGAGTCTCCCTCTGTTGCCCAGGCTGGAGTGCAGTGGCGTGATCTTGGTTCACTGCAACTTCTGCCTCCCGGGTTCAAACAATTTTCCTGCCTCAGCCTCCCGAGTAGCTGAGATTACAGGTGCCCACCACAATGCCTGGCTAATTTTTGTATTTTTAGTAGAGATGGGGTTTCGCCATATTGGCCAGACTGGTCTCAAACTCCTGACCTCAAGTGATCTGCCTGCCTTGGCCTCCCAAAGTGCTGGGATTATAGGCATAAGCCACTGTGCCTGGCCCCATTCTGCCCACACAGTTCTGTTGAGCTGTGTGGGCCCCTGCCTGTGGACTCCTGAAGCAGAGGGCCAAGGCTGGCCACTGACCCATGCTGCTGACTGCCTGCCCTCCCCAGCATTCCGGCCCTGATGCTGTGCCCTATCCTGGCTCACAGCGGGGACCGGTGTCGCCTGGGGCCTGCTGCCCTGGCAGGAGGAGGAGGACCCTCCACTATGCATCCCCTTACCTTAGACTTTTCCTCCTCATCCCCTTCCCTGGGGTCTTGAAGGGGCCCCTTGGGGGAGCGACAATATCAGAAGTTTATCAAAAGTTTGCTGATAGGAGATCGGCTATGAGGTTCCTGTTTCTGTTGTGACACAGAAGTTCTGGGAATTTTTTTTTTTTGGAGAAAAAGTCTCACTCTGTTGCCAGGCTGGAGTGCAGTGGCACGATCTCAGCTCACTGCAACCTCTGCCTCCCAGTTTCAAGCGATTCTCCTGCCTCTGCCTCCCAAGTAGCTGGGATTACAGGCTTAAGCCACCACACCCAGCTAATTTTTCTATTTTTAGTAGAGACAGGGTTTCAGCATGTTGGCCAGGATGGTCTTGATCTCTTGACCTCGTGATCAGCCAGCCTTGGCCTCCCAAAGTGTTGGGATTATAGGCGTGAGCCACCACACTCGGCCCCGGTTTTGTTTTAGGAGAGAAACTTTGAGAGGTTAAATGACAAAGGAGCCTTCTAGTAGTTTCATTGAGCTCTGCCAACACAGCTTCTCTGACCCAGCAGAGAAGGCCCCAGAAAGTCCTGGGCCCAGCTAACCAGCCCAGATTCTGTGACCAGGGACACACCTGGGCCTCCCAGACATTCTCGGGAGGGATTTTCCAGGGGTGTGGAGCTCTTGGTGAGGCAGAGTCAGCCGACAGAACAATGTATTGGTCTGATTATATAGTTACTTTAGAACCAACACCAATTCGGGAGTCCCCGGCTCTGGGAGACTGCCCTGACCTTTGTCATCACTAAAATGCATCATCTTTCTTCTGTTTGTCTAGTGTTGTGTGTATGACTCCAATTTGTGATTTATCCCCTGCCAGCTGGAGAGGCAAGGTGGCCTGTCATCCACCTGGGGAGTCTGGCTGTCCAGGGTGGGTTTCACCTGCCGGGGGTGCCAAGGAGGACTGCGCCTAAGGGAGCCACATCCTGATATTCATGTTCTGAGCCGTGAGGGGAACCCTGGTGCACTCCAGCCTCAGACCCTGGGACAGGTCGGAGCCCCAATGACTCTCACACGGAGATAGGACATCCCTCTGGGGGACACTGTGAGCCACAACCTCAACCCCATTTGGGCTGGGGATTCTCTGTCCCCAGGGTCCTGTGTGACCTGCAGCTGCTGATTGGTGTGTAGAGTTGAAAGAGTCATGGCCAAAGGCCAGTTCCTGTGTGAATTCAAGGGCACTGTGTGGTTAGCCTAGGGGCCTACTGAGAACTTGTCCTGTTTTTGACCCCATGTGAACAAAAGAGGTGGCAGGGCTGTCTCTAATAACCTCAGCCTCATATACACATTAATGTGAATTTTTTGAATGCCCTGAAAGGTAGATTTTGTGTGCAGAAATGAGTATCCAGGGATTTTCTTAAGTTTTAAAAATTAATATTCAAGGCCTGGCGAGGCGAGGTGGCTCAGGCCTGTAATCTCAGCATTTTGGGAGGCTGAGGAGGGTGGATCACCTGAGGTCAGGAGTTCAAAACCA
The DNA here is from genome assembly GCA_963573385.1 of Cacajao melanocephalus. Taxonomy (NCBI): domain Eukaryota; kingdom Metazoa; phylum Chordata; class Mammalia; order Primates; family Pitheciidae; genus Cacajao; species Cacajao melanocephalus. The sequence goes on from CAUYLG010043229.1 coordinate 87,758, forward strand.
GCCTGACCAACATGGTGAAACCCCGTCTCTACTGAAAATGCAAAATTAGCCGGGCGTGGTGGTGCATGCCTGTAGTCCCAGCTACTCGAGAGGCTGAGGCAGGAGAATCACTTGAACCTGGGAGGCAGAGGTTGCAGTGAGCCGAGATTGCGCCACTATACTCCAGCCTGAGCAATAAGAGCAAAACTCCGTCTCAAAAAAAAAAAAAATTAATATTCAATTTATTAAAGTTATAAATAAAAGGGAAAAACCTAGTATGTCCTTAACATTTTTAATTTCATCTTAAATAATTTATTATTTTAATTATAGATGTGGCAAATTTAGCAATGACTTCTAAGGAGGCTGTGATTAATTTTAGTCTCATTTACGAACTTAAACTCCTTTAAACTTGTCATAGTGCATTATTCATCACATATAATATATTTGCCTAACTTCCTAATTATAATTGGCTGACAAACCTTCTTTTTTTTTGAAACAGAGTCTTACTCTGACTCCCAGGCTGGAGTGGTACAACCTCTGCCTCCCAGGTTCAAGCAATTCTCTGCCTCAGCCTCCCAAGTAGCTGGGATTACAGGCACCCACCACCACACCTATCTAATTTTTTGTATTTTTAGTAGAGACAGGGTTTCACCATCTTGGCCAGGATGGTCTTCAACTCCTGACTTTGTGATACACCCGCCTAGGCCTCCCAAAGTGCTGGGATTACAGGCGTGAGCCACCGTGACTGACTGACAAACTCTCTTAAGTGCTGAAGCAATTCTTACAAATGTGAATGCATTTAGCATATAAATATGGCAAACTTGAAGTCTGACTGGCTGTTCTGGTACTCTCTGTAAAAGAGCAAATCCCAAGTCCAGATCATTTACTCAGTTACACATTTAATATTGGAATCATGAGGCAATCTATTATTTTAATAGACTGAGTTCTCTTAAACATTATAAGAATATAAAATAGCTCGGCACAGTGGCTCACGCCTGTAATCCCAACACTTTGGGAGGCTGGGGCAGGCGGATCACCTGAGGTCAGGAGTTCGAGAGCAGCCTGGCCAACATGGTGAAACCCCGTCTCTACTAAAAATACAAAAAATTAGCTGGGTATAGTGGTGAGCGCCTGTAATCCCAGCTACTTGGGAGGCTGAGGCAGGAGAATTACTTGAACCCAGGAGGGCGGAGGTTACAGTGAGCCAAGATCATGCCATTGCACTCCAGCCTGGGTGACAGAGTTGAGACTCTCTTAAAATAAAATAAAATAAAATAAAATAGAAAAACCACCTTAATAGGAAAGATTAGGATTTTGGTCTTTTTGCATTTCTGTACCTAATTCAAGTCTTCCTGGGAGTGAAAACTACTTACTCACTAAGGGAATATCAGTCATTTCAAACAATTTTTGAGGGTCTCTACTCACCCGTTTGATGCTGCATAATGATCCGGGATTCTTGTCTGTGACCCTGATGGGCCATTCCGAGGCCTACTTACAGACACTTATCTCAAGACCTTCTGTGTGGGTCATCTTAGAACCCTGGGACTGCCTTTGTCCACAGCCTTGGGTTTGAGTCATATCACGACCAAATTCTTCCCTCTGTTCACAGAAATCTGGTAACTACATCAACGAGGTAGTTTCTACAGAGCAGATTAGGTTTTTTATTTCTTTGCTTCATAAGATTTAAAAATACCTGAAGACCTTGAAACATCACAGTATTAATAGCTGATGCCTATGGAAGGCCTACTATGTACTGGGCATCATTCTATGTGTTCTTTGTTTGTTAATTCACTCAATCCTTTTTTTTTTTTTTTTTTTTTGAGATAGAGTCTCACTCTGTCACTCAGGCTGGAGGTGCAGTGGTGCGATCTTGGCTCACTGCAACCTCTGCCTCCTGGGTTCAAGCGATTCTCCAGCCTCAGCTTCCTGAGTAGCTGGGATTATAGATGCATGCCACCATGTCTGGCTAGTTTATGTATTTTTAGTAGAGATGGGGTTTCACCATGTTGGCCATGCTGGTTTCGAACTCCTGACCTTAGGTGATCCATCCGCCTTGGCATCCCAGAATGCTGGGATTATAGGCATAAGCCACTATGCCTGGCCTAATTCACTGAATTCTAACAACGCTTGAAGTAGGTCCTATGATTTTTCTCATTTACAGATAAAGGAACGGAGCTCAGGGAGATTAGGTATTATGCCCAAAGTCATGTTACCAGAGCCATGTTCTCATCTGGGACTTTGATTTTCCTAAATATCCTGGTAGAGCCGTATAACTCTTGTAAGGATTAAAATGATTCTGGCTCTCTCAAGAGTTTGTATGACTGCTCAGTCATGACTTCACACATACATTCACACGGGCTGATGTCTGCTTTTCACACACGTGCTTGGATGGCAAATCCATTCTGTGTTTGCCCTAAGAAGTTGATCTTTCTGGCTAGGTGTGGTGGCTCACGTCTGTAATCCCAGCACTTTGGGAGGCCGAGGCGGGTGGATCACCTGAGGTCAGGAGTCTCTTGACACCAGCCTGACCAAGATGGTGCAACTCCACCTCTACTAAAAAAATACAAAATTAGCTGGGCGTGGTACCTCAGCTACCTGGGAGGCTGAGGCAGGAGAATTGCTTGAACCTGCAAGATGGAGGTTGCAGTGAGCTGAGATCATACCACTGTACTCCAGCCTGGGCAACAGGAGTGAAACTCCAACTCAAAAAAAAAAAAAAAAAAAAATCCCAGATGGAAGCTTAAGCAGATTTTTTTAATGAAACCTGTGTGAAGCAGTGAGGGAAAAAGGTGTGCTAAAATTCTATCACTTTTAGAGCAGAGAATTTTATACATATTGATGAATTCTTTTTTTTTTTTGAGACAGAGTTTCACTCTTGTTGCCCAAGCTGGAGTGCAATGGTGCGATCTCGGCTCATTGCAACCTCTGCCTCCCAGGTTCAAGTGATTCTCCTGCCTCAGCCTCCCAAGTAGCTGGGGCTACAGGTGCACGCCACCATGCCTGGCAAATTTTGTATTTTTAGTAGAGATGGGGTTTCTCCTGGTTGGTCAAGCTGGTCTCAAACTCCCGACATCAGGTGATCCACCCGCCTTGGCCTTCCAAATTGCTGGGATTATAGGCATAAGCCACCGCACCAGACTGATGAATTCTTTTTAAACTTTTCAAAAATGCTGACAGCTAATTTTATTTTTTCCAAAATGGGAATCACTTTGTTTCTCTTGATTATAAAAATGATATATGCTCACAGTAAAAAATTAAATACTCCATAAAGTCCAAAGGAGGCAAAAGTCATTCTAATTCCCACTACCCCAGTAATAACCTGTGGTACAGTGTGGTGAATGACCTTCTAGACATCATTTTTTTTGCAAATATGTACACAGATGACTATGTGTATATCAGATCAGCATACGGATATGTGCATAGGTGTATCCATCTATCTCCATGTCAAGAAATATAGATCATGCTGGGCATAGTGGCTCATGCCTATAACCCCAGCATTTTAGGAGGCCGAGGTGGGGGTGGATCACCTGAGGTCAGGAGTTCAAGACCAGCCTGGCCAACATGGTAAAACCTTGTTTCTATTAAAAATACAAAAATTAGCTAGGCATGGTGGCGTACACCTGTAGTCCCAGCTACTCAGGAGGCTGAGGCAGGAGAATCACTTGAACTCAGAGGCAGAGGTTGCAGTGAACCGAGATTGCACCAATGCCCTCCAGCCTGGGCGACAGAGCAAGACTCCATCTCCAAAAAGAAAAAGAAAAAAGAAATATGGATCTCCATTATCCCCTTAACAGTGTAGAATAATCCACTGTATGGCTGTGCCATTATTCATGAGTATAATCCTAAGTTAATGTATCTAAATGTATGTTTCCAGTTTTTGGAAATTACAAACAGGCTGTGATGAGGATCCTTAAACACATGTCTTCATGCACTTGTCCAATTATCTTCTTGGGATACCATTAGTGGAGTTTAGAGAAAAATCACACACATTAGGGAGGGTATATACTGCTGATTTTGATCCATCAAATCCAGCCATGGATTCTCTGCAAACCGAAGCCTCCCCCAGCTGCCCTGAACAGTGGTCTCATTCTGCTGGGTCTTCATGAGGGTGTAGCATAGCTTCACATCCTAAATTAAAGCCTGTTCACTGGCTGCTGCTTGGGTAACTGGCAAGAGAAAAGAGCCTTTGCCTCTCCTCAGCTGGGGAATTTCCAAATCCCGAAACTGGCGGTCCAGACACAGTAAACAGTTTGGCCACAACAATCTCTGCATCCACCTCCCTCTGGTCTGTCTGGGCTGGGCATGCTGGTAATCAGTTTTTCACTGTGTGACGGGCTTGAGCATCCTTTTCTGAAAGGAAATGAAGGAGATAAAAGGGCCTGGGCTCAGAATTTGCAAACAGAACCCCCGGACTATGCCAAGACAGAGATGGTGGCTCGATGGCCAGCTAATTCTTGTTTATCCAACAAGCCATGCTCGTTGCTGGGGAGACCCAGAGAAATGAGACACAGTCCCTGCTCATGGGAGTTAGCTGTGTAGTAGAGTTGTTAGATCCATGGGGCCATGGAGTGGGTGTTGGGGATGGGGGAGAAGCTACTCCATCATCGCAGACTTCCAAGTGTTTTTCCAGCAAGACTAGCCACACAGTCTGCCTTTAAAATCCCCTGGTAAGTCACTCAAAATGATTTTTTTTTTTTGAGACGAAGTCTCACTGTTGTCCCTCAGGCTGGAGTGAAGTGGAGCCATCTCAGCTCACTGCAACCTCTGCCTCCTGGGTTCAAGTGATTCTCCTGCCTCAGCCTCTTGAGTAGCTGGGATTACAGGCACCTGCCACCATGCCTGGCTAATTTTTGTATTTTTAGTAGAGACGGGGTTTCTCCATGTTGGTCAGTCTGGTCTCGAACTCTTGACCTCAGGTGATCTGCCCGCCTTGGCCTCCCAAAGTGCTGGGATTACAGGCATGAGCCACCATACCCGGTGTCAAAATGATATTTTCAAGTGTCTACCATTTACATCTTCTGGGTGTTGGGATTGAGGTCTGTTAGGAAGTGGCGCTTTTATTATCATTGGAATAGGTGGATGAGGATATCAGCCTTCCTCTGGCAGGACCAAAACACTGGCCATCTGGAAAGCGAGGACATTTGGGTGGTCTCAGACTTGGGCATGGGTATACCGTAGGCTTTAGAGAGCCCCAAACCAATTATCCTCCAAATGTCCTCTATATCTGGTTTTTCTAAATTCGGGTTCAAGATTTGTGCTTACCTCCACAAATCTTTTTTAAATTTAGAACATTCCCTTTTTTCATACCATGAATCTAAGGGATTAAGCTACTCTCTGTAGAATGTTCTATCTTCTGAATTTGACTGAGTGGTTCTCTACTGTGAGTTTAGACGGTTCCTTCTTTCCTGTGTCTAAGATACCTCACTGAGTAACTCAGAGGGAGAAAGCAGAAAAAAAAAGTCAGCGAATGTAGAAAAGATGAGAGATGAGAATTATGGAATTACAACATTTTACATAATGGGAATTTCCAGAACATTTCACTAAGCCACTGCAGACATTACATTATTTTCAAGCACATCTGGAACATTTATGAAAATTGACCGTTTATCTTGCCAAAAAGCAATCTTTTGTTAATGACAAAAGAATGGATTGAACAAACAATATTTTCTGACCACCATGTACTTCAATAAGAAATAACAAAAAAGTGTAGAAATAGATAAAACCTCTTTACATAATTTACAGGTAAAAAGAAAGCATAACAGGTTTCAGAACATGCTTAGAAGTGAAAATAATGAAAATTCCACATATCAGACATACTTGAGGCTTATGATATAAGAAAAAAAGGCTGAAAATCAGTAAGCCAAATATTTAACATGAGAAGTTAGCAAGAGAACAGCTGAGTAAATCCTAAGACAGTAGAAAAAAGAAAATGTTACAGGTAAGAGCAGAAATAAATGAAACAGACAGCAATCATAAAATAGATGTGACTAACAGAGCCAAATTTTTGGTTTTTTTTTTTTTGAAAAATTAATAAAACTGTCAAACCTTTGGCAAGATTAATTAGGAAACAGAGGTGAGACCCATAAAGTATAGCAGAATTGACAGGAAACATGACTTCAGAAGAAGAATAAATTTTAAAAATGTAATAATATGGTGCAATTTTATGCCAATAATTTTAATCAAATTGCACAAATTTTACGTTTAAGACATTTTAAATGTAAACAATGTTTAAACCACTTACAAAATTGAATTTGTGATTAAAAATCTTCATATCGGCTGAGTGCAGTGGCTCACACCTGTAATTCCAGCACTTTGGAGGCCAAGGTGGGTGGATCACCGGAGGTCAGGAGTTTGCGACCAACCTGGCCAACATGGAGAAACCCCATCTCTACTAAAAATACAAAATTAGCCAGGTGTGGTGGCGCATGCCTGTAATCCCAGCTACTTGGAAGGCTGAGGCAGGAGAATTGCTTGAACCCGGGAGGCGGAAGTTTCATCGAGCTGAGATCGGGCCATTGCACTCCAGCCTGGGCAACAAGAGTGAAACTCTGACTCAAAAAAAACAAAAAACAAAAAAAACTTTGTATCAAAGAGACAGCAGGACTGGACTTTTTTTTTTTTTTTTTTTTTTTTTAAACAAAAGAGTTCTATCAAACAGTTAAGAAATGAATGCTTTCAAATACAAACCATTCCAGTCAGTAGAAAAATTACCAATACTTTCTAATCATTTTTAAGAAGTTGACGTAATCTGCTTGTTATCCCAACCAAAGGCTGTTTTGGAAAAGAACAGTTTTTTCCAAAAATTTCAGTAAACTGAATCTAAGATAATACATCATGACCAAATTGGATTACAGTACACTAGAATATATTAGAAAATGAAATAATGTAATTTTTCACATTAAAAGATAAAAGAGAAAAACCACAGAATCATCTCAATAAATGCAGATAAAGTGTTTGATAAAATTCAACCTCCATTTGTGATTAAAAAACTCAACAAAGAATATAAAGAATTCTCTTAACCTAATAAAAGATGTGTTTTTATTATTTATTTGTTTATTTATTTTATGAGATGGAGTCTCACTCTGTCACTCAGGCTGGAGTGCAGTGGCACAATCTTGGCTCACTGCAACCTCTGCCCGCTGGGTTCAAATGATTCTCTTGTCTCAGGCTCCAGAATAGCTGGGATTACAGGCCCGCACCCCCATGTCCAGCTAGCTTTGGTATTTTTAGTAGAGACGGGGTTTCACCATGTTGCCCAGCTGGTCTTGAACTCCTGACCTCAGGTGATCTGCCTGCCTCAGTCTCTCAAAGTTCTGAGATTACAGGTGTGAGCCAGCATGCCTGGCCTATAATTCTTTTAATAATTGCTGTTAGATTTCCATTTGCTGTTTATTCCATTTGCTAGTCTTATGCCTTGACTTGTGAGCAGCAAGCAGCTGGACTTGAGCCAGTTACAGTAGTGCCTTCTCTAACCTGTTCTTCAGGTGAACATTTCAAGTAAACTATTTTCACTCGTTACTAGTTTCTCAGTGGGCATCTCCCTCAACAGACCTTGTCATAACCCCACGCAATGCATCAGCTGATAGACTGTGAAAAAAAGGAATTACCTTCCTTCTAGTTGTTAATCACCAGGGCTAGGCTAACGTCTTACCCTTTTCTTTTCTTTTTTTTTTTTTTTTTTTGAGATGGAGTCTCACACTGTCACCTGGGCTCGAGTGCAATGGTGTGATCTTGACTCACTGCAACCTCCACCTCCCAGGTTCAAGCGATTCTCCTGCTTCAACCTCCCAAGTAGCTGGGATTACAGGCACGCACCACCACGCCCAGTTAATTTTGTATTTTTAGTAGAGATGGGGTTTCTCCATGTTGGTCAGGCTGGTTTCGAACTCCCAACCTCAGGTGATCTGCCCACCTCGGCGTCCCAAAGTGCTGTGATTACAGGCATGAGCCACTGCACTTGGACTGTCTTTTCATTTTCTTAACAGTGTCCTTTGATACACAAAAGTTTTGAATTTTGATGAAGCCCCTTTAGTCTATTTTTCTTTGATTGCTTGTACTTTTGATGTCATAATTATATATCTTATAGCCTTAAAATGAATACAGCAATATGTAGCAGAATTTAGAGTAGGGGAAGCAAGTAGCACCTCCTTATCCACCTCAGGACACTCTCAGACAAAAACTGAGTTTAACACCAACAGACTCTCATTTTAGAACTAGAAAATGCTTATCACAGTGTCTGTGATCACTTTAAAACACTTCATCATAGACAGTGTGTCCCAGTGGTCGGCTGGCATCATATTGGAGGCAGATTTCAGGGGCAGGGACCACTTTTGCTATCATAGCTAGAACAACACCTCAGGTTTGCTAAAAAGTAAATTTAAGGTCAGAAATGAGTTTTCACTGATAAAATTAACAACTTGCTAACTAGTATGATGACTCTTAATGAAAGGCTCTAGTGGTTAAAGATATTAATTTCCAAATTTGGATATTTTAAGGTATCTTTTAGTTATTGATTTCTAATTTAATTTCATTTTAATAAGAGTATATACTCCATATGATTTCAATCCTTTTAAATTTATTGAGACATCCTATGCCCCAGTGTATGTCTGAACTTGGTAATGTTCCACATACACTTAAATAAAAAAGGTATATTTTATAGTTTTTTATGCACTGTCTTACAAACGTCACTTAGATTAAACTGATTGATAGTGTTGTTCAAATCTACCATATCTTTACTGGTTTTTTTTCTTTTTATCCATTTGTTCTATCAATTACTGAAAATGGAGCATTAATCTCCACTTCCGGCCAGGCATGATGGCCACGCCTGTAATCCCAGCGCTTTGGGAGCTTGAGGCAGGCGGATCACCTGAGGCCAAGGAATTCAAGACCAGCCTGATCAACATGGAGAAATTCTGTCTCTACTAAAATACAAAATTATCTGGGCATGGTGGTGCATGCCTGTAATTTCAGCTATTTGGGAGGCTGAGGCAGGAGAATCTCTTGTGCCTGGGAAGCGGAGGTTGCAGTGAGCTGAGATTGTGCCATTGCACTCCAGCCTGGGCAACAAGAGCAAAACCTAGTCTCTAAATAAATAAATAAAATAAAATCTCCAACTCTAATTGTTTGTTGTTTTCTGTTTTCCTTTTAGGTTTATTAGCATTTGTGGAATGCAGCTAACACAGTTTTTAGAGGAAAATTTATAGCTTTAAGTGCTGTTATTAGAAAAGGAAAGAGGTTTGAAATCAGTGATCTGTGGTTTCATTTTGATTATATAGAAAAAGAAGAACAAATTAAACCTAAAATATGCAGGAAGAAGGAAATAATAAAGATAAGAGTGAAAATGAAATAAACAGAATGCAGATAGGCAACAGAGAAGGACTTACAAAGCCAAAATTGCTTCTTTAACTTGAGTAATAAAACTTCTGACTCAAAATATAATATTGAAAAACAATGGCATATAATTCAAGAAGGAGTAAATTAGTGGGAAAGTATTCTAAGGTCTTTAATTTTTCAGGAGGGGGTAGAATAAAATCTTAATTTTAAACTTTGTTACATATATATGCAGAACCTCAAAGGTTATCATTAAAGGAAAAGATATTGAGTTTATAAATTCAAAACAGTACAGGAAATCAGAAATACAAATAGGAATGGGAAAAAAAATAAAGGAAGCCCAATTAAAAAAAATAAAAGAAAGATAAAGAAGCATGAAAAAGAAAATGCAAAAAAGAATAAGATTATAGAAGTGAGTGAAAAAAATAACAATAATCCCAGAGGCATATGGACTAAACCCCAGTTAGAGGACAGAGATTTTCGAAATGGATTACCTCTCCCCCATCTAACTTTCTAAGAGATGTATTAAAAGTAAAAGAACATAGAAGTCTTGAAAATGAAAAGATTTTTTAAAGCGCCAAAAAAGCAAGTTTTATGATATTAACATCAGATAAAATATTCTTTCTTTTTTTTTTTGAGACGGAGTTTCACTCTTGTTGCCCAGGCTAGAGTGCAATGGCACAATTTCGGTTTACCACAACCTCTGCCTCCCAGGTTCAAGCGATTCTCCTGCCTCAGCCCCCCGAGTAGCTGGGATTACAGACATGCGCCACCACGTCCGGCTAATTTTTTATTTTTTATTAGAGATGAGGTTTCTCCTTGTTGGTCAGGCTGGTCTTGAACTCCCAACCTCAGGTGATCTGCCCGCCTCAGCCTCCCAAAGTGCTTGGATTACAGGCGTGAGCCACCGTGCCTGGCCAGATAAAATATTCTTTAGAGAAAAGTCATTACTAAGGATAGAGAGAGTATGTAAAGATAAAATTCACCAATTGAATTCACCAAGATGAGAAACTGATTCAAAACTTGTACACATCTTATGGCCTTAAAATGAATGCAGCAAGATTCAACAGAAAAAAGAAAAGAAATGCAAGAAGAACTTGATAAATTCACCACCATTATGGGAGATTCTAACATATTTCTATCATTGGTAGATCAAGCAGAAAAAACCCTATAAGAGTATAAAAGATCTGAACAATACTGCTAACAAGTTTGATTGAATGCTCATTTATAGAATGTTTTGCATAAGAATTAGATAATACACATTCATTTCAAACTCCTGTGGAAGATTTGTGAAAAATGACCATATGTTATGCCATAATCAAGTCTCAACAAATACCAAAGATTGAAATTATACAGATCACCTTCTGTGATTATATTGCATAAATTATAACTCAACAACAAAAAATAAATTATTAATACATTTGGAAATGAAGATGTTCACTTTTTATACAATCCGTTAAAGACAAAATTATAATGAAAATTAGAAAAATGTTAAACTGAAAGATTAAAGACAAAATTATAATGAAAATTAGAAAAATGTTCAACTGAAAGATAATAACAATAGCACATATTAAAACTGTGGCATGCAATTAAAATAGTATTCAGAGAAAAACTGATGACCTTAATTTCATACATTGGAAAACAAGGGAGACTAAACATTAAAGAGCAAACCATCTATCTCAAGAAGTTATGAAAAAACTTCAGCAAAACAAACTCAAACAAAGAGAAGGAAGCTAATTACTACTGTCTGAATGTTTATGTCTCCCTTCAGAATCATATGTTGAAATCCTAACCTCCAATGAGATGATATCAGGAGATGGGGCACTGGGAGGTGAGTAGGTCATGAGGGTGGGGCCCTCATAAATGGGATTAGTGCCTCTTATAAGAAGAGGTACAAAAGAGATGATCTGTGTCTGCCATGAGAGGGCACAGCCAGGACGCACCGTCTATGAACCAGATAGTGAGCCCTCATCAGACACTGAATTCGTTAGAGTCTTGCTCTTGGACTTCCCAGCCTCTGGAACAGTGAGAAATAAATTTCTGTGATTATATGCTGTCCAGTCTATGGTATTTTATTATAACAGCCTGAACAGACTAAGACAGAAATAATACAGGGTAGGTCAGGTGCAGTGGCTCACCCCTGTAATCCCAGCACTTTAAGAGGTCAATTTCTCGAGCTCAGGAGTTGGAGACAAGCCTTGGCAACATGGTAAAAGACTGTCTCTACTAAAAACACAATAATTAGCTGGGCGTGGCACCATGTGCCTGTAGTCCCAGCTACTCAGGAGGCTGAGGTGGGAGGATTGTTCAAGCATGGGAGGTCGAGGCTGCAGTGAGACATGAACGCACCACTACACTATACCCTAGGTGATAGAGTGAGATCTGGTCTCAAAGACAGAGAGAGAGAGAAGCTTAATAAGTGGCATAATCCATCTTTCTGGCTTCTTAGCATTTGTAGACACACATTTGACTTTCAAACAAGCAGATAGGCTGGGTGTGGTGGCTAACACCTGTAATCCCAGCACTTTCGGAGGTTGACATGGGCAGATCACTTGAGGCCAGGAGTTTGAGACCAGCCTGGCCAACATGGAGAAACCCTGTCTCTAGTAAAAGTACAAAAATTAGCTGGGCGTGGTGGCGCACATCAGTAATCCCAGCTACTGGGGTGGCTGAGGCAGGAGAATTGCTTGAACCCAGGAGGCGGAGGTTGCAGTGAGCCAAGATCCTGCAACTGCACTTTAGCCTGGGCGACAAACAGGAAAAGAAAAGAAAAAGACAACTCTATGTTTACACTTAACCGAATGCAACTATCCTTCATGCAAATGAAGACATTCTCAGTCTCTCCCCAGAATAAGGAGATGCAAAAATTTCAACAGCCATTGTATCCATCACCGGACAATGTTAATAACCCCTCAAATCCAGTCACAGTGCTGGCTGAATATTCTATTATCTAAATACTGAATTGGAAACTTAACTTCCAACAAAACTTATGAAAAAATAAATAACAGGAAGGGGGAGGGAAGAAGGAAAAAAGTGGTTAACATAGACAAACACACACACACACACACACACACACACAAACACCGCAAAAAAGGAAGACGATATTCACAACTGCTACAGTCTTGTTTCTGTAATTGGCAATATGCCTACAGTTGACATTTCAGTTCTTTCTTCTACTCTTCCTTGTACATATCTTTTGTTCTCAATTGGCTAGGGCTCTTTGCCTGATGAAGTGACCTAAGTCTTCATCCTGAGGTGTCTGGATCCTTGGTGGTCCTGCCTTTTTTGACTGTCATGGTTTTTCACTTATTTTTATGGTTAGATACAGAAGTCCTAAGGGGCATCCTAGAGCATCCTCAGGGGTTCAGATGTGGTCCTCCCTACCTCCACTGTGTGGCAGCAACCCAATTTCTCCTTGTAATAAGGATCAGTCGTCCCAGGCAGTAGAGTAACCCCTCTCTTCTATTGGGTCAGTGGCATGAAGACCCACATCCAATTCAATGGAACTGTAATTGTGTCCTCTGGTGGAAGGATTCCTCTTTTGGGAGCCCTGACCATGACCTCCAAACTTGCAGAGCTCAGAGCTATGGAGATGGGAAGAAAAATTCTACAAGCAAGTTATTAGGTGTGCAGTGAGAGGAGTCACTCCCGCGTCTATCTGGAATCCTATATTCAGGTGATGGGAGAGAAAGCACCATATATTGATTTCTGATCCAAAGGATAAACTGCATCCAGTACGATAGAAGTCAAATCCTTTCAAATTCTTCTTTCACCCTGGACAATTTTCTCTTTAGAGATCATTTATCTTGCCAGAAACTTTGTATAGTAAAGCACATTTTAGAGGTAAAGACAGGGAACTGAAACCTGAGGCTTGAGACAGAAAGGAAAGAGGACCATGGAGAGAAGGCAAACGGAGGGCCCCAGACTTTGTGTTGTTCATGTCCTTGAGTGGGGCATTAGGAAGGAGAAGAAGAGTCAGTAGAGGAGTTTTGCTATGAGAAGAACAGAATTGCCATGCATTGCTATAAAAACAGTCTCAAGGAGATGAGGCCAGCACTTCCAGGTGCCACAGGAAGAGACGAGGAAGCCAGCAGAGAAGGAAGAGCCACAGGAAGCCAGCAGAGAAGGATGAGCTTGGCTCTGGGCTTCCCTTGCCAGGGCGCCCCTTTTCTGTGAATGTCATTGACTGGTTTTTGAGGCTTAAAGCAGAAAAGCATCATGTGACTTGGCTTAGGAATTGCTCCTGGGCAAATCTATAGCTCCTGGTCTCTTTACGTCTGCTTTTCCCAGAAGTCAACAGTGGGAACTCCCCTTTCTCCACGGGTGGGTACAAACTGAAAGTGTTCCTGGGTATTTTTGGTTCTCAGTCCCATCTTCCAGCCTGGAGGGGAGGGTTGTAACAGTTCACAACATGAGCTCTAGTGAAAAATCCAGTTACTTCAGCAGCAAGAGCCCAACTTATGAGAGGCAGGTGGCTTCTGCCCTCAGACTGGCTCTTGTACAGGGTGAGAAGACCTTATCAGAGTCTTCTCTGATAGGACTCACCAGTTTGGCACCCACTGGCGCTGTTCATAGTCCTGAACTACAGCTGTTGGTCTCTCTCTCTCTCTCTCTCTCTCTCTCTCTCTGTCTGTCTCAGACAGAGTCTTCTTCTGTTGCCCATGCTGGAGTGCAGTGGTGTGATCTTGGCTTACTAAAATCTTCGCCTCCAGGTTCAAACGATTCTCCTGCCTTAGCCTCCCCAGTAGCTGGGATTACAGGTGCACACCACCACACCCAGCTAATTTTTGTATTTTAAGGAGAGACGAGGTTTTCGATGTTGGCCAGGCTGCTCTTGAACTCCTGACCTGTGATCCACCCACCTTGGCCTCCCAAAGTGCTGGGATTACAGGCATAAGCCACCACACCCGGCCCAGCTGCTGCTCTCTATTGTACTCTCCTTCCATTTTCCAGAGTCAGTGGTGACTCCAGTCCAGCCTCTCCCAGGAATTGGGAATCAAGTGAGCAAGAGCATGAGGGGAGAGGGGAAATGGCTGGAATCCTTTGGAGAATACTGCTGCTGAGACCTTTCAGGGAGAAGAAAATGGGACTTCTTCTTTTGGTCATCTTTGACAAAGTTTTACAATTACCAAGACCTCTGAGAAGTTGGGAAGTGCATGACACCACTACACCACATCCGTTTGCTGGTAAGTTCAGAGAAGGGGATGGAGACCCAGGACTGTGAATTCCTGGAGTGCAGGGTCAATGTTGGACTCCCTAATCACCTTGCCAGTGTACAAGGCAGGCATTCAATAAATGTTGGTTGAACAGATAAGATGTTGGGTGTGGCCAGGCACGGTGGTTCACACCTCTAATCCCAGCACCTTGGGAGGCCGAGGCGGGCGAATCACGAGGACAGGAGATCAAGACCATCTTGGCCAACATGGTGAAACCCTGTCTCTACTAAAAATACAAAAATTAGCTGGGCGTGGTGGCATGTGCCTGTAATCCCAGCATTTTGGGAGGCCCAGGTGAGTGGATCACTTGAGGTCAGGAGTTCGAGACCAGGCTGGCCAACATGGTGAAACCTCGTCTCTACCAAAAAAACAAAAAAAATATGGGCATAGTGGCCAGTGCCTGTAATCCCAGTGACTTGGGAGGCTGAGGCAGGAGAATCACTTGAACCTTGGAGGCAAATTTTGCGGTGAGCCGAGATCACGCCATTGCACTCTAGCTTGGGCAACAAGAGTGAAACTCCGTCTCAAAAAATAAATAAATAAGTAAACAAATAATTAAGACAACAATCAAGTTTGCCACATTGATTGACTCTTCCTTTCATGAAAGATTTCTCTGTAGCATGTGATGCTGTTTTATAGCACTTTACCCACAGTACAACTTCTTTCAAAATTGGTGTCAAGGCCAGGCATGGTGGCTCACATCTGTAATCCCAGTACTTTAGGAGGCCAAGGCAGGTGGATCACCTGAGGTCAGGAGTTGGAGACCAGCCTGGCTAGCATGGTGAAACCCCATTGCTACTAAAAATACAAAAAATTAGCTGGGTGTGGTGATGCGTGCCTGTAATCCCAGCTACTTGGGAGGCTGAGGCAGGAGAATCACTTGAACCTGGGAGGCAGAGGTGGCAGTGAGCCGAGATCACACCATTGCACTCCAGCTTGGGCAATAAGAGTGAAACTCCATCTCAAAAAAAAAATTGGTATCAATTCTCTCAAACCTGCTTCTTTATCAACTACATTTCTACAATATTTAAAATGCTTTGTTGTTACTAAATTTCTATCACATTTAAAATGCTTTGTTGTTAATTCAAATCGCACCAGGAGTAGATTCCACCTCAAGAAACCACTTTCTTTGCCATCCATAAGAAGCAACTCATCATTCACTCAAGTATGATTATGAGACTGTAGCAATGCAGTCACATCTTTAGGTGTCACTTCTACTTCTAGTTCTCTTGCTGTTTCCACCACATCCGCAGTTCCTTCTTTTACTCAAGTCTTCAGCTCCTCAAAGTCATCCGCAAAGTTTGGACTCAACTCCTTTCAAACTCCTGGTAGTGTTGATATTTTGACCTCCTCCCATGTTCATAATGGCATGTAGAATGATAAGTGCTTTCCAGTAGGTTTCAATTGACTTTGCCCAGATCCAGACTTGAAAGTTGAAAGGACTCCTTGGTCCACGGGCTGCAGAATGGACTTTGTGTTAGCAGGCAGGAAAGCAACATTCATCTCCTTGTACATTTCCAGCAGAGCTCTTTGGTGCCTAGGTGCCTTGTCAATGAGCAGTAATGTTTTGAAAAAAATATTTTTTTCTGAGCAGTAGATACCAACAGTGGGCTTAAAATATTCAGTAAACCATGCTGTAAACAGATGTGCAGTCATCTAGGCTAGAGCACTGGCTGAGTAGATTTAGCATAATTCTTAAGGGCCCTAGGATTTTCAGAATGGTAAGTGAGGGGTGGCTTCAACTTAAAGTCACCAACTGCACTTGTCCCTAAGGAGAGGCTAGAGACAGGAGAGTCAGCCTGTCCTTTGAAGCTTCAAAGCCAGGCATTGCCTTCTCCTCTCTAGCTGTGAAAGTCCTACATGGCATCTTCTTTCAATAGAAGGCTATTTCATCTACATGGAAAATCTGTTGTTCACTGTGACCACCTTAATCAATGATCTTAGCCAAATCTTCTGGACAACTTGCAGCTTCTCCATCAGCACCTGCTGCTTCACCTTGCACTTTTATGTTTTGTTTTTGTTAAATGATCCTTCACTGAAATATTTTCCTTTGTGCTTCTTAACTAGCTGGGCATAACACAGCACCACTGTTGATGTCATCTATGATGTCATGAGGGTGGCAGCCATCATCATTACAGCCCACAGACTGGGCGGTCCCCAGGATCTCTTTAATGGTTCCAGAGAGTTCTCTGGCTCAAGATCGGTGCCGCATCTGTCGAGTAATGCTGGCAATCTCGTCAAAAGTGATATTCCTGCTGTGTTTAATGTTTTTCTGTTTCTTTCTGTCTCTTGGAGTTTCCCTAAGGGCTTTGATGATCAGGGCAGAGGCAGAAGGCACCACCTCAGTCTGGGCCTGTCTGTTCTGAACGGTCAGTTTCACTGTAATTCTCAGGCCCGTCCAGTCACCCATTACCTTGGCAATGTCATCATCAGCCTTTTTTGGAGATGGACCCAGGGCACTGATCTTGGGGGCCAGCACAGAAGTGGCACTGACCTTACCCCTGGTGCACCTCAGGTATATGACTTTGATCTCGCTGGGGTCGCACTTCGGCGGCATGGTGGAGGCAGCTGGTGTTGGATGAACACGGATTCGGGGCGACCAAAGAAAGTTGCACCTTGGTCTCCTCCGAGCCGAAAGCCGAAAGTGCACTTTTATGTTATGGAGACAGTTTCTTTCCTTAAACCTCATGAACCAACCTCTGCTAGCTTCAGACTTTTCTTCTGCAGGTTTTTGCCCCTCTCAGCCTTTGCAGAATTGAAGAGAGGTAGGGCCTTGCTCTGGATAAGGCTTTGGCTTAGGGGAGTGTTGTGGCTGGTCTGATCTTCTATCCAGACCACTCAAACTTTCTCCCCATCAGCAATAAGCCTGCTTCACTTTCTTATCATTCATGTGTTCATTGGAGCGGCACTTTTAATTTCCTCCAAAAGCTTTTCCTTTGCATTCACAACTTGGCTAACTGCTTAGTGCAAGAGGCCTAGCTTTCAGCCTCTCTTGGTTTTTGCCATGCATTCCTCATTAAGCCTAATCATTTCTAGCTTTTGATTTAAAGCGAGAGACATGTGACACTTCCTTTCACTTGAACACTGAGAGGCCATTGTAGAGTTATTAATTGGCCTAAATTCAATATTGTTACATCTCAGAAAATAGGGAGGCCAGAGCAGAGGAACAAAGATGGGGGACAGCTGTTGGTGGAACAGTCAGAACACACACAACAGATTTATCAAGTAAGTTTGCCGTCTTATGTGGGCATGGTTCGTGGTACCCGAAAACAATTACATCAAAGACACTGATCACAGATCACCATAACAGATATAATAGTAATGAAAAAATCTGAAATATCGTGAGAATTACCAAAATGTGACACAGAGACCCGAAAGTGAGTACGTACTGTTTGTTGGGTTTCACTAGGGCTGGCTGGCAAAATATTAAAGGAAATATAGGGAAGTTATAGATTATAGTCTCAAACCTTTTAGAAGGCCGAAAGGTTTCAATGAGACCGGGCGAAGGCAGCCAGTTCTTACTTTAGAGCTTAAGGTCATAGAGTAAAGATTAAGAATAATAAAAGCAGCCGGGTGTGGTGGCTCACACCTGTAATCCCAGCACTCCGGGAGGCCAAGGCGGGTGGATCACGAGGTCAAGAGATGGAGACCATCCTGGCCAACATGGTGAAACCCCATCTCTATTAAAAATACAAAAATTAGCTGGGCATGGTGGCACGTGCCTGTAGTCCCAGCTACTCAGGAGGCTAGGGCAGGAGAATTGCTTGAACCTGGGAGGTGGAGGTTGCAGTGAGCTGAGATTGCCACTGCACTCCAGCCTGGTGCCTGGTGACGGAGCAAGACTCTGTCTCAAAATAATAATAATAATAATAATAATAAAAGCTTCCCCAATTAAGTCTGTTTACCCCACATTCCTTTGTCTCAAACTGTTTGCTCATATAAACTTTGTACTGGGTGGCCCTCTCAGGGGGAGGTGTAAGGGGAATTACCCCCATTCATGGTGTTTATTCTGGGCCCGGGAACCAAGCCCTTTTATCGTTTGTAAAACCACTCTTTTAACCATGTTAATTATCCACAAGGCTGTTGACTTAGAACCTCCGTTATTAAATCTATACTGATGTGAGAAGGAGCAGCGAGTGGTGGTTGGTTAGCTGCAATTGCCCTCTGAAAGCAGTTGACGACCATCCCTAGCTCACGCAAATCACTGTACTAGGTGTGAGAGTGTATTTCATTCATCCGTCGCTAAGTCAAAATTGTGCCAATACACTTGCTCAATGCAGAGTTGCCAAAAACCTTCCATTTGTAAAAGAAAACACAGCATCTGTGACTCAGTGAAGTGAAGCCCAATCAAAGGAGGGGCATCTGCACTCAGGATAAGTTTTGCTTTCATTCTGCCTCTAAGGAGGGCAAAAAGGCTAACATCTAAGGTCCAACTATGTGTCAGGCATTTGATATTAGGGTCTTTCATTTAATCCTCATGGGAGATTATCACAAATTTCCCAATCAAGAATCGGCCTCCTATAAGTTAGCCTCCTGAGTGAGACTCCATGGCTACTAAGTGAGGAATCTATGGTGCGAACCCAGGCCTTGCCGATACCAAAGGCCATGTTTTTCTCACCATCACTGGATACTTCCTTCTTATGCAAGGAGAGAGATGCAAATTCCATAAGAGAAAAGTGGGCTTGCAGTCCACACAAGCATCTTGGTTAATGTCTGGAGGTCATGTTCAAAGGTTAGAAAGTTGATTTTGTAAGCCAAGTGTGACATGGTGGGTCATGCCTGTAATCCCAGTACTTTGGGAGGCCAAGGCGGGCAGATCAGCTGAGGTCAGGAGTTTGAGACCAGCCTGGCCAATATGGTGAAACCCTGGCTCTACTAAAAATACAAAATTAGTAGGCATGGTGTCACTCACTTGTAATCCCAGCTACTCGGGAGGCTGAAGCAGGAGAATCGCTCGAACTGGGGAGGCGGAGGTTGCAGTGAGCAGAGATTGTGCCATTGCACTCCAGCCTGAGTAAAAAGAGCAAAACTCTGTCTCAAAAAAAAAAGTTGATTTTGTGATGGCAGCTGTTGCTAATCTGGGTGTGGAGTCAGGAGCTTAGGACTAGGGTTGGATAGAAGAGGATGAGCTCAAATCCTGACATGGACTAGGCTTTTTCCCTGTCTCATTACCTCATTCATGGTTCAGCTTCAGGCAGCAAAAGTAATGAATGATTTCCAACCACAGAAGCCATTATTAAGAGAGTCAATAAAGATACGACAGATCTGGCAGGAGAACCAGATCCAGCCCAGGTGATGGGGTGTGAGGCTTGGGCTTAGCTACAGGTGGGTGGTTTTCCTTCGCTCCTGGATGACTCAGCTTGGCAGCCACCCAGACTTCTATCAGGACGCAGAGGTGCCGCCAGCTCTGGAGCCGTGTCAGGCCAGCTTTCTCCTGATGTCACCAGGGAATGGGGCTTTTCCTAATTCTTCATAGTCTGCTTGAGAGCTACTCTTCACCATTGCTCCACCTAGGCTGTGTTGCCCTTATGAGCCGTATTCACAAGGTACATTTGGAGGATGTCAGGATGTCTTCCAAAGGTTTTGTAGACATGCTTTAAAGTACTTATGGAGGCAATGTCCCCTTTGCTTCAAGCTTCTCTCCTACTGTAGAAGATACTGTATACGGTGGTCCATTTCCAAGACAAAGTGCCTTGAATAGGCCTGGGCCCACAAACTGTACGAGGGCAGGATACACTAGGCCCCTGCTCTCTCTTTTTTTTTTTTTTTTTTTTGAGACAGAGTCTTGCTCTGTCACCCAGGCTGGAGTGCAATGGTGCAATCTCTGCTCACTTCAACCTCTGCCTCCCAGGTTAAAGCAGTTCTCCTGCCTCAGCCTCCTGAGTAGCTGGGATCACAGATTCCTGCCACCATGCCTGGCTGAGTTTTTGTATTATTCGTAGAGACAGGGTTTCGCCGTGTTGGCCAGGCTGGTCTCGAACTCCTGAGCTCAGGTGATCCACCCACCTCAGCCTCCCAAAGTGCTGGGATTACAGACATAAGCCACCAAACCCGGCCCTAGGCCCCTGCTTTAATAGCCAGCACCTGCTTGTCGGGGCCCTTTTTAGTTACCCTCACCTGAACCAAAGAGTTTAGTCTAGAATGAAAGTTCACTAGCCTGCAAAATACCTCACTTTATCCATTCTTATCAGCTTGCCTGACTACCTGGGTCATACGTCAAATACCTGAAGAGCCCCCGAGCTGACTATGATTGCAGTGCATTATGGGCTACAACAAAATGCAGTGAGACAAGCCTAAAGTAAACACCTAAAAGCCCCAACCCAACGATCAATAGGCGACATCTGGGAAGACTGTGACCCCATAGGACTCAGCCTATGAGGAACCAGGCGCGGGACTTGCTCACTAGGGGATAAATTGCTTGTTGTAACTGTACTGGGTGTGTCTGCCTACCAGATGCCAGATCTTGCAAGACTGTCATTTAAAGTCTCACTTCTGCAGTCCTCAGTGTCTCTAAGTCCATTTTTTGGGTTTGAACAGGTGAGCGTGTTTCTCACACTACCCACACTGGTGGGCCCCGCAGCCTTCCTGGTTGGTCCCGGAGTGGATGCCTGAAGCAGATTGCACCAACCAGATTCTCTCTCCTGGAGATTTAGACTTGAGAGGCAGCAGTTCTCATAGGTTAGCCTTGACTGTCAGACCTGGAAGGTCAGGAGACCTGGGGCTGAGGGTGCCCTTCTGGGACAGGTGTCAAGTCCTTGTACAAACAGAGAAACCAGACTGACAAGGGGGCGGGTTGAAGGACCCGGAGGAAAAGCAGAGCCAAAGAGGACCAGGCAGGGAGAGGGCTGCCTTGTGGGACAGCCTGCAGGCAATGCTGATGACATGGGGCTGGTGCTGCCCCCACTGTGGTCTCAAACACCGGACTAGTGCCCAGTCAGCACTGAATTCAGGACAGTGATGCTGCTGACACCCAGCAAGACACCACAGTGGAAAGTCTGGCCTGATGCTCCCAGCTCTCTCTCCCTGCCATGCACAGACTTCACGGCCTGTGAGGAGGAGGTGGGAGGAGAGTTTTATTAGGGGAATTCATTTGTAATAATTGCCTGTTTGCTACTTAGGAAAACATGGATCTGCAAGGGGTATTTTAATTTATTTATTTGTGTTTGTTTATTTTGAGATGGAGTTTTGTTCTTGTTGCCCAGGCTGGAGTGCAGTGGTGCGATCCCGGCTCACCGCAACCTCCGCCTCCCAGGTTCAAGTGATTCTCCTGCCCCAGCCTCCCAAGTAGCTAGGACTACAGGTGCATGCCACCACGCTCGTCTAATTTTTGCAATTTAGTAGAGAAGGGGTTTCACCATGTTGGTCAGGCTGGTCTCGAACTCCTGACCTCAAGTGATCTGCTCACCTCGGCCTCCCAATGTGCTGGGATTACAGGCGTGAGCCACTGCACCCAGCCTGCAAAGGGTATTTTTAGGTGTTAGAAGCATCTTGAGGCATCCTTTCTCAATGTTTTCACACCGCAGACCACTGAATGCGCATTTGGCACATTCATAGATCATCAATTTGTAGTAAAAAAAAAAAAGGTACAATTTCATCAATGATTTTAAATTTAAAGAGGGTGTGTGAAACATTAATAATGATCTCACATCCATGAGATCTTCATTCCTTTCTTCCTCCCTCTCTCCTTCCCTTCCTCTTTCCTCTGTATCCCTCCTCCTTTCTTCCCTCCCTCCCTTCTCTCCTTCCCTTCCTCTGCTCTCTCCTCCTTTCTTTCCTCCCTCCCTTCTCTCCTTCTTGCCGCTGCTTTGCTGTTTGTTGCCATCAGGGCGGGGTAGAGCAATAAGTGGGTTTCAGTCCCGCCACACAGTGATTGGCTCAGGAGTGGACACATGCCCTAAGCCAGCCTAATCCATGTGAACCTCAGGATGTTCCTGGGAATTGTGGGACGTAGAGACTCTCTGTTAGTCTAGGTAGGCGGGGTGTACTGTGGGCTTGGCGCTGCTGTAACGATATTTCTACCACAGATGCTGGTCTGGAAGAAGGCTACACAAGGAGGAGGACGGAGCCAAGGCACCTGCAGTGAGCCAGAGCCAGAGCCCTGACATCACAAACACTATAATTGGTTCCATTTATTGTGTAATCCACTTGAAATTGGATTTCTGTCATCCCCGACTGGAAGCGTATTGACCTGCACACTACCTGTGTTTCCTCGCAGCAGGCTCAAAAGCTGTGCATTGAGCTCATCCAGGATTAAATGAAGTTTGTATTTTTTAAAAATTACTTCCTTTAACCCTGAATCAGGGTCCAGAAGCATTTTGTTGACCATTAACTCTTCTCTGTGAATAAAGCAGAGTGAGGAACAACCTCTTTTATTGGCAGAGCAAAGCTCTTCCCTGCTCAGTCACAGCGGCTTCAACTCTGGCACGGGTCCTGAAATGCCGTTTCTAGCACATGACTCACCAAGTAAATAATCTGTAAATGAAAAGCCTCTTATCATGCTTTGGCATGGAAACAAGGCGACAAGCCAGGCAGCATTTTTCCCTCATGTCTGAACCCCACATGCACCAAGGGCTGTTTTATGCCTTGCACATGAGGAGTTTGGATTGCTCAAAAGCAAAGTATTGGCTAACATGTGTGCACACTAGCAATTGTGTTTCTGCTTTGTGTCCTCTGTTATCTGATAAAGGAGCTTTGTCAATATCCTTTTGGCTCTCTCTCTAAGCGTAGTCTTCATTATGATTGCTGAGCTGATTTACGGGCTTCTTGGCAATTTTATGACTGATACCTATCTGCGTTTGCTAAGAGGACAGCAATTTAGAATGCTGTTTCTGTCACTTTAGTCTCCTCTGCACCTTTAATAAGAAGAATCACTCTTCCATTAGAAAGTTTTTTTTGTGCTTGTTCTGGAAAAACTGAATTGGTTGCTTTGTCTAAAGATAATGAGAATCATTTTTTATGGCTCCAGACTACTATTTGTCAACATTTTCATTTAACAGTAATGTATTGAGGACTAGGGACATATTAATTGCTTGTCCAATACATGAAATGTTTAAGTGTTCCTCATTGAACTTAGACTCACAATTTTCATTGATGGCTGCATGTATAAAATCACCACCCAAGAACTTGTCTGTCCTTGAATATGTAGTTTTGTGTTTCTTCTCTCCTTCCTTCCTCCCTCCGTCTCTCCCTCTCTCCCTTTCTTTTCTTTGTTTCTCTTTCTTTCTTTCTCTTTCTTTCTTTCTTCTTTCCTTTCTTTCTTGAGATGGAGTCTTGCTCTGTTGCCCAGGCTGGAGTGCAGCGGCACAATCTCAGCTCACTGCAACCTCTGCCTCCCAGGCTCAAGTGATTCTCCTGCCTCAGCTTCCCAAGTAGCTGGGATTACAGGCACCTGCGACCATACCCAGCTAATTTTTGTATTTTTAGTAGAGATGGGGTTTCAATCTCTACTAAAGGCTGGTCCCGAACTCCTGACCTCGTGATCTCCCTAAGGAGATGTAGTTTTCTTAAGAGAATGAGCCGAACATTTCAGGCTAAAACAGTCAACCCTAGATAGATAACAAACAGTAAAATATTTCCGCCCATAACTTGTTTTTTCTTTCACAGCGCTAACATGTCAACAACATCTGAGTAGTGGGAACTGGTGAAAGGATAAGAAAAATTTGACATCTATTCCAAAACTTGTTTTATATAATCATAATTTTAATTTATAAATTTCAGATTTAGACTAGTTTTGAATTGTCCAATAATTATTTTGACAAATGATTTACTTTGCTTTCTGAGTGGTTGTTGAATAAAATTGGGCAGCTAAACTTTACAATCCTATGTTCCTTCCAAATAAAAAACAAAAAACAAAAAACAGGAAAGAATTAGCGATTGTAAACTCATACCTGCAGGCTTGAGGTAGATGCTATCCTGTGTGTTTTATAAATAGGTGACAGTTTACCCAGGGCGGAGGTAGGGGGGAATGGGGAGTTGACGTTTAATGAGTACAGAGTTTCCATTTGGGATGATGAAAAAGTTACGGAGCTGGATAATGGTGGCACAATTCTGTGAATATACTTAATGGTGAATTTGATGTCTTACGTATCTTACTGCACTTTTTTTTTTTTTTCTGAGATGGAGTCTCGCTCTGTTGCCCAGGTTGGAGTGCACTGGTGCAATCTCAGCTCACTGCAACCTCCGCCTTCTGGGTTCAAGAGATTCTTCTGCCTCAGGCTTCAGAGTAGCTGGGATTACAGGTGCATGCCACCATGTCTGGCTACTCTTTGTATTATTAATAGAGATGAGGTTTCACCATGTTGGCCAGGCTGGTCTCGAACTCCTGACCTCAAGTGATCCACCCACCTCAGCTTCCCAAAGTGCTGAGATTACAGCATAAGCCACCAAGCCGGCCTGTACCACACTTCTTAAAAAAGGCCTTTTGTGTGCTGGTTCCGCTGCCTGCTCAGTCCTGTTTCTGCTCCTCTTGGCCCCAAGGCCACCTCCCTGCAGCACCAGCAGGTTGTAGTTTCTGGCCTCTCCCACACCTGGCTGCTTCTCACCTCTCATCTCTGCTCAGCTCTACTTCCTGCCTGCCATGCCCTCCTCTTCCTCTTCACCTGCTCATTCCACTCACATCTTTCTGACTTGGGAACTGAACATTTGGGAATCACATGCCTAAGGAAAACCAGCTGTGGGAGTCATTAACAAACTCAGCCCTTCCCCTCGCTTTCCTTTTCACTTGCAGCCAAGTAGCTATTAAGTCAAAAGGCACTGGGCAGGATCTGGGGACTCTGGAATTAATTATTGACATTTACCTTGGCTTGGCCCCAGTAGCTTCGATGCAAATTCTCCCCTTCTTGGAAGCCCCATCCCCTGCCCCGAAACCCCCAAGAGCATTTCTCTCTTTCTTTCTTTTCTTTCTTTTTCTTTCTTGACAGAGTCTCACTCTTGTTGCCCAAGTCAGAGTGCCGGGGCGCTATCTTGGCTCACTGTAACTGCTGCCTCCTGGGTTCAAGTGATTCTTTCTGCCTCAGCCTCCCGAGTAGTTGGGATTGCAGGTGTCTGCCACCATGACCTGCTAATTTTTTTGTTTTTTTAGTAGTGATGGGGTTTGGCCATGTTAGCCAGGCTGGTTTTGAACTCCTGACCTCAGGTAATCTGCCCACCTTGGCCTCCCAAAGTGCTGGGATTACAGGTGTGAGCCACTGCACCCGGCCCTTAATAATCTTTTCTGATGATAAGAACAACACTCACTCATCATGGGCAATTTGAAAAGCAGAGAAAAGTTGCCAAAGAAAATGATCCCTGTTACCACCTAGAGATGGTGAATACTTGCATTTTTTGTTTAAACTTTGAATTTTATTTCAAGTTCACAGAAAGTTGCATGAAAAGAGGATCCATATACTCTTTACCCAGATTCATCAGCTGTGAACATTTCCCAGTTTGCTATAACCTTGTGTTTGTTCTAGCAATCGTTTGTTTCTCATTTGGATTATAAAACTGACATTTTGCTGAATTCTGGTGTTCCTCAGGTTGGTTTCTTTGGTGTTTGACAGTGATTATGTGAGAAGGAGACTGGCCACAGTGTCCCTGCTGCACCCCAAGCCCTAGTCTAGCCCTCATTTGTACCATGGGGTGTGATCATCCCCAGCTCCTGAGCACTGTGCTATGCCAAAGTCAGGTGTGACAGTGCCAGGGCCATGGGCAGCCTGCCAACAAGACTGCAGGCTCCATCTCTACAGCAGGGTGTGCCCCAGCACGACACTTTTACTGCCATCTGCCCTTGTGACCTTACAAGATAAGGGTGTTAGGCAAGGAAAGTGCAGGTAGCAGCACGGGCAATGAAGGAGACGTGAATGAAATAGTACGGCTTAGGTAGATCTGGGCATCGCCAGGCCTGAGGAAAAGCGTGTTTTCACTGATGAAGGAAACCATATTTTTGTTTGTTTGTTTGAGATGGAGTCTTACTCTGTCACCCAGCCTGGAGTGCAGTGGCACAATCTCAACTCACTGCAACCTCCATCTCCCAGGTCCAAGCGATTCTCCTGCCTCAGCCTCCCGAGTAGCTGGGATTACAGGGGCATGCCACTACACGGGGCTAATTTTTAAATTTGTTTTTGTAGAGACGAGGTCTCACTATATTGCCCAGGCTGCTCTCAAACTCCTGGGCTCAAGCAGTCCACCTGCCTCCACCTCCAAAAGTGCTGGGATTGCCGGTGTGAGCCACTCTGCCCAGCCCTCCCACTACCTTATTTATTCAATGGTTTGTTAATTTAGTCTTTAGACTCATATTAACTGAGCACCTAATGTGTGGTAGGGGTGGTTCAAGGCACTGAGGGAGCAAAGTCAAGTAAGATGCAGGGAGCTCCAGACCTCAAGGGGATTACGTCATAGTGGAGGAAGACAAAGGAAATTCTAACATATAGGAATGGATCAAGTAACCTCAGATTGAGGCAATTGTTGTGAAGGAAGTAAATAAGGTAGAGACTGACTAGAGGCCAGGGGGCTATTTAAATAGGGTGGTCAGAGCAGATGACTTCTGCACTGACATAGGAGGAATGAGGAGTCGCCACGGGAGACCTTGGGAGAAGAGCTTTCTAGGCAGAAGTAAGCCAAGTGCAAAGGCCCAGGGCAGGAAGGAGCTTGGGGTGTGGGGAAGCAGAAAAGAGAAGCGTGTCTGCGGAGGAAGGTGTGGGGGCTTGGGCACAGGCAAGAGTGTCGATTCTATACTATGTGCAAGACTGTGTGTGCATGTGCGCACATGTGTATGTGTGCATGTGTGTATGCATGTGAGTCATGCATGTGTGTACACGTGGGTGTGTGCATGTGTGTTCATGTGGGTTTGTGCATGTGTGTGGGTGTGTGTATGTGTCTGCATGTGTGTTCATGTGTGAACATGAGTGAGTGCATGTGAGTGCATGTGAGTGCATGTGTGTGTGCTCAAGTGTGAATGTATGTGTGTATGTGTATGCATGTGAGTCGTGTGTTTGCATGTAGGTGTGTACGTGTGTGCATGTGGGTTTGTGTGTGTGTGTGCATATATCTGTGTGTATGCATGTGTGTGTGCATGTGTGCACGTGTGGATGTGTGTGCATGCAAGTGCATGTGTGCACGTGCGTATGTGTATGTGTGTATGTAGGTGTGTGCATGTGTGTGGATGTGTGCATGTGAGTGCATGTGTGTGCATTTTGGTGTGTGCATGTGTATGCATATGGGGGTGTCCTGGGGTGTGTGCAAGCATATGCATGTGTGGGATGTGAATGTGTATATGCAAGCATGTGCATGTGTGTGCGTGAGTGTGTGCATGTGTGTGGGTGTGTGCATGTGTGTGCATGCATGTGTGTGTTTGTACGTGTATGCATGTATTGAGGGGCTGGGAAGTCTAGTCAAGGTGGGGACATGTCCTGGTCCTGTTAAAAGGCTTCCTGCAGCATCTCTGTAGACACTCATTATAGGGAGAAGATTGAGGGTCAGAAGGTTTTCCACCATCCCAGTGAGAGGTGATGGTGCAGGCTGTCGGGGTAAGTCTGGAGGTAGCACTGGCAGGACTTGGTGATGAACTGGATGCCAGGAGAAATAAGAATTCTGGAAACTCCTTGGGCTTGGGCTTAAGCTCACTGCTCACTGGGCGAATGCTGGTGTCCTGTGTCACGTTGGTGAAGTCTGAAGAGAATACATTTTTTGGGGAAACCCACAAGAAGTCAGGAATGTGAATGATGATGCCCATCAGACGTCGAGGGTAGATGCCCAGTAGGAAGCGGGTGTCCAAGTCTCTGGCTCAGGTGAGCTCCAGGACTGGAGAGGTGAGTGATGTGCATGTGGGGCAGGCCGAGGTCTCCTGGGAGAGGGTGGGAGACACAAGCAGGGAGGACCCCCAAGTCTGGTGCTGGTGTTTACAGATCCTGGAGAAGAGGAGGAGCTACTGAGTGAGCAGAAGAGGGAAAGCCGAGGGACAGGGGTGTCACCAACAATGAGAGAGGAGGGGGCTCAGCCAGGTCATCTGCTGCCAGGTGGGGACAAGAGGAGAACTGAAAAATAGTCCTTTCTCCTGACAACCTGGAAGTCACTGGTGATGTGGCCAAGAGCGGTTTTCTTGGAGTGGTGGGGACGGGAGCCAGACTGCAGGGGGATGAAAGTGAACAGGAGGCAGGAAGCTGGGACAGAACATGTAGAAAGATTTTATATCTATAAATCATATATAATTTTTTCTATGAAGGGATGGCAAGAATGGAGGAAAATGTGTTTCCAGAGGGTGGAGATCGCAGTCCACGTGGCTTGCTGATGGGAAGGAGTCTCTAGTAGGGGAGATGGTGTGGAAAGCTGCAGAGAGAAACCCACTGAAGGAGAGGCTGAGCCCTAAGCAGGAGCAGACTATGGCAGGCTGTGGAGTCAGGAATTGTGTCTGTTTTTGTTTGAGTCTGTATCCAGCTCCTAGAATAGCACCTGTCACATAGTAGCTGCTCAGTAAAATTAATGTTGCAGAAATGAATATGGACACCGAAGGAGGCAGGTTTTTAGAGGTGGAGTGAAGGTGAGTGTGGTCCTTCCTGCTTCTTGGTGCTCAGTGAAGGGTGAGGTGGGGTCATGGGCAGAGGACTGGGAGGGGATGGGCTGGGAACTGGTGGCTGCGGGAGCAGCAGTACAGGAGAGGAGCTGCACTCACAGCCCCGGGAATGCCATTCATTTCTTATCCACTGGACAACACCAGCTGAATCGAGGCCCATCTTTCCACCCCCGAATTGCAGCTCCACCGTGCTCATATACCAGCTTCCCAAATATCCTTGCTTCTGTTTGTGTGTGGCATTTTCCTCATCTCCATTTCTGCTCTTGGTGTATATACTACTCTTTTGATTACAGTACCTTTATCGCTTTCCTAGTATCTTTTCTTTTCTTTCTTTCTTTTTTAGACAGAGTCTTACTCTGTTGCCCGGGCTGGAGTGCAGTGGCACAATCTCAGCTCACTGCAACCTCCGCTTCCCAGGTTCAAGCAATTCTCCTGCCTCAGCCTCCCAAGTAGCTGGGATTACAGGTGCATGCCAGGATGCCCAGCTAATTTTTGTATATTTAGTAGAGACGGGATTTCACCATGTTGGCCAGGCTGGTCTCAAACTCCTGACCTCAGGTTATCCCCCAACCTCAGCCTCCCAAAGTGCTGAGATTACAGGCATGAGCCACTGCGCCCTGTCAGCTTTTCTAGTTTCTGATGTATTCTAAGTACCCCCTCATTTCCTTCAATCACAACTACTCTGTAACTTGGGCTTAAATAACCCATTTACTACTTTTTAAAAAGGAAAGAAAGCTAAGAGCAATCACGGTGATCCTGTTTGCATTTGTATGGTATTTCTTTCAATGTATTTGGTATATTTTATGTCCGTTAGTAAAACTGTTTCCTTCTTTAAAATATAAGCTTTGTTACTTTCTTGTTTTCTTTCAAAAATTTTTATATTGGAGTATAACTTAGAGTTAACTGCAAAAGCTTAGGTTTGCAGCTGATGTAACCACCAGCCAGATGGGGTGGTGGCTCTCTCCGGAATCCCAGGTGGCTACTGCCTGTCACCCGACTTGTTCCCCCTCCATGGGAAATTGGTGTTCTGACTTCTATTTCATAGATTGATTTTGCCTGTTTTTGAACTTCATATAAAGTTCATATAAATTATACAGTATGAATTATTTTATGTGTGACTTCTTTTGTTCAATATTACATTTGTGGGGTTCACTCATGTTTTATATGCCAGGAGTTCATTCATTTTTATTGCTGTGTAGAATTCCACTGATGGAGAGAGTACAATATATTTACTATGTGTAACATATTCACAATATGTTTTAATATACATTTTAAAATATATTAAAATTACATCATAGATAATTTACATATTAAAATAATTTAAGATAATATATTATAACATAATTTTAATATATGCCATTGTTGCTGGACAGATTGAATTATTTTGAGTTTTTGGCTATCATGAATAAAGCTCTGTGAACATTCTTTTTTTTTTTTTTTTTGGACAGAGTCTCACTCTGTTGCCCAGGCTGGAGTACAGTGGTGTGATCTCTGCTCACTGCAACCTCCACCTCCCGGGTTCAAGTGATTCTCCTGCCTCAGCCTCCTGAGTAGCTGGAAGTACAGGCGCATGCCACCGTGCCTGGCTAATTTTTGTATTTTTTTAGTAGAGACGAGTGTCGCCATGTTGGCCAGGCTGGTCTCAAACTCCTGACCTCAGGTGATCCGCCTACCTCATCCTCCCAAAGTGCTGGGATTACAGGCATGAGCCACTGCGCCGGGCCTGTGGACGTTCTTATACGTGCCTTTTGGTGGACATAGCATCCATTTCAGTTGGATATTATAATACCTAGGAGTGGCATTGCTAAGTCACGGAGTACATGTTTGTTTTACTTTAGTAGCTGCAACTAAACATTTTTCTGAGGTGTTTGTCCCATTTTCTGCTGCCATCAGCAATGTAAGACAGTTCCATCCTTGACAATATTTGGTGTTGTCAGTCTTTTGATTTTGGCCATCCTGATGGGGAGAGGGTAGTGGTATCTCGCTGTGATTTTACATTTCTCTGATGATTAACGATGTTGACCACCTTTTCATGGGTTCACAGGCCATTTGATATTCACTGTTGTGAGCTGCTCCTTTGAGATTTTTGCCTATTTTATAATGGACTCTTTTTCTTACTGATTTTCTGGATCTCCTTACATATTTGGGAGATAAACCCTTTGATAGGTAGATGTAGTGAAGACATCTTTCCCAGTCTCTGATAGGCCCTTTTACTCCCTTAATGGGGCTTTCTGATGAAAGTCTGTGCTTTTCTTACTAATTCCTGGTTATCATATTGTTTTATTTCACATTGTGGATGGGTTAAAAGTTGCTAATATAACACACACTGTTAGGAAGACATCGTGGAGAAGGGAATGCAGCGCTGAGGATTTTGCCCTCTAGGCTGCTTCTGGTTTTCAGAGGCAATCATACTGACCCTCTGGTTTTAGTTCCTTTGGCGGTTTCCTCTGGGAACCACTATTTCTTGATTTACTAGGTCTTGATGGTATCTACTGCCTTCCTGCCACGAATATGAGAGTTTAGCATTTATAACTCTCCAGAACTTCCCCTCTCCTCCCTCCCCTCTCCATGAAGCTGTATCACTGCCCTCGGGTCCCCCACGGGACACTCTCCCAGCTTCCAACACAGCTGCTCCTGCTCGCTGAAACTCAACTAGAGGCAGAATCACTTGACTCAACCTTGTGAATCAGCTGCTGACACTTCCCTGCCTCCTCTTCCAGCCTTCCTCCTCATTCTGTCTCCTGAACTCTCTCACTTTTGCCTTCACATTACTAAGGCTCAGAATGTTTCTGTTAATTCTGTGAACATATCTCAGCCTCCCATGTCCTGTCTATAGATTGAATCTAAATGTTGAAAACCCGGTGTTTGGGAGTTTACATCATTGTACTTAGAGGAACGTGCATCTCACCAAGCCTGGCCATGATTCCCCTCTTTTATTTCCTTTTTTTCCCTTTTTTTTGGGTCTTGCACTGTCACCCAGGCTGGAGTCCATTGGCACTATCTCAGCTCACTGCAACCTCCGCTTATAGGGTTCAAGCTATTCTCCTGCCTCAGCCTCCCAAATAGCTGGGACTACAGGCATGTGCCACCACGCCCAGCTAATTTTTGTATTTTTAGTAGAGACAGGGTTTCACCATGTTGGCCAGGCTGGTCTCGAGCTTCTGACCTCAGGTGATCCACCTGCCTAGGCCTCCCAAAGTGCTAG
>CAUYLG010043234.1:0-16934 GCA_963573385.1 Cacajao melanocephalus
TTAGAATGGTGATCATTAAAAAATCTGGAGACAACAGATGCTGGAGAGGATGTGGAGAAATAGGAACACTTTTACACTGTTAGTGGGAGTGTAAATTAGTTCAACCATTGTGGAAGACAGTGTGGCGATTCCTCAAGGACCTAGAAATAGAAATTCCATTTGTCCCAGCAATCCCATTACTGGGTATATATCCAAAGGATAATAAATTGTTCTATTATAAAGACACATGTGCACGTATGTTCATTGCGGCACTGTTTACAATAGCAAAGACCTGGAACCAACCCAAATGCCCATTGATGATAGACTGGACAAGGAAAATGTTGCACATATAGACCATGGAATACTATGCAGCCATATAAAATGATGAGTTCATGTCCTTTGTTGGGATATGTATGAACCTCAAAATCATCATTCTCAGCAAACTGACACAAGAACAGAAAATCAAACACCGCATGTTCTCACTCATAGGTGAGTATTGAACAATGAGAACACATGGACACAGGGAGGGGAGCATCACACGCTGTGGTCTGTTGGGGGGAAATAGGGGAGCAACAGCATGGGTTAGGGAGGTTGAGGAAGGACAACATGGGGAGAAATGCCAGATATAGGTGACGGGGTGATGGAGGCAGCAAACCACATTGCCATGTAGGTATCTAAGCAACAATCCTGCATGTTCTGCACATGTACCCCAGAACCTAGAGTACAATTATATATATATATATATATTTTTTTTTTTTTTTAAAGTAAAGAATCATACAATGGACTTTGGAAACTCACGGAAAAGTATGTGGGGGGCTGAGGGTTAAAAGACTATGCATTGGCTAGAGAGCACACTGCTCTGGTAATGGGTGCACCAAAATCTCAGAAATCACCTCTAAAGAACTTACTAATGTAACTAAACACCACCTGTTCCCCAAAAAGATATTGAAATTAAAAATAAAAGCCATTCTAACAGATGTGAGATGGTAGCTCATTGTGATTTTAATTTGCATTTCCCTATGATTAGTGACACTAAACATTTTTTTATGAACCAGTTGGCTATTTGTATGTCTTCTTTTAAGAAATATCTGCTCAGGTCGTTTTCCCATGCACATGCACCCCGAATCTAAAACAAAAGGTGAAATTATTTTTAAAACTTAAAATAAATTTCACCTTTTATTTTAGATTCAGGGGTTCATGTGCAGTTTTGTCACCTAGGAACACTACATGATGCTAAGGTTTGGAGTATGGATGATCCCATCACCCACTTTACACATCTTTTAATCAGGTTGCAATTGAGTTGTTTGAGTTTCCTATATATTTTGTATATTAACCCTTTATCAGATGGTTGATTTACAAATATTTTCTCCTACTCCATGGTTGTCTCTTTATTTTGTTGTTTCCTTTATTGTGCAAAAACCTTTAAGTTTGATATAATTCCCTTTGCCTATTTTTTCTTTTGTTGCCTGTGTTTTCAGGATCATATAAAAATTTTTTTTAAAAAGTCATTGCTCAGACCAGTGTTGTTGAGTGTTTCCCCTAGGTTTTCTTCTAGTAGTTTTATAGTTTCAGGTCTTATATTCAAGTCTTCAATTCATTTTGAGTTAGTTTTGTACATGGTGTGAGATAAGGATCAAATTTCATTCTTCTGTGTGTGGCTATTCAATTTTCCCAACATCGTTTACTTCTAATTTCTTCATTGTGTGTCCTTGGCACCTTTGTTAAGAATCATTTGACTGTAAATGCATGAGTTTATTTCTGGGCTTTCTATCCTGTTCTATCGGTTGATGTGTCTTTTTTATGCCAGTACCATGCTGTTTTAATCACATCACCTTATAATATAGTTTCAAATCATGGAGTGTTATGCCTCCAACTTTGTTCATTTTGCTTAAGATTATTTTGGCTTTTGGGGGTATTTTGTGGTTCTATATGAAAGATTTTTTTCTATTTCTTTGAAAAATAATATTGAAATTTTGATAGTGATTGCTTTGAATTTGTCAATTGCTTACAGTAGTATGCCCATTTTAACAATATTAATTCTTCTGATCCATGAACATGGGTTATATTTTCATTTATTCACATTTTCTTCTATTTTTTTCACTAGCGTTTTATAGTTTTTAGTATGCAGTTCTATTACCTCCTTGTTAAGTTTACTCCTAAGCATTTTTATTGTTGTTGATGCTATTGTAAATGAGATTGCTTTCTTAATTTCCTTTCCAGATAATTTGTTATTAATATATAGAATGCTACAGATTTTTGTATCCTGCAACTTTACTAAACTTAGTTATCAGTTCTAACAGTTTTTTGGTAGAGTCTTTAAGGTTTTCTACATATAAGATCATGTAGGCCAGGCATGGTAACTCATGCCTGTAATCCTAGCACTTTGGGAAACCGAGGTGGGAGGATCACAGGAGCCTCAAAGTTCAAGATCAGCCTCAGCAACATAGCAAGACTCCATCTTTACAAAAAAATTAAAATAGGAGAGCCAGAGCAAGATGGCAGAATAGAAGGCTCCACCGATGGTCCCCCCTCCACAAGGACACCAATTTAACAGTTATCTACACAGAAAATACACCTTTATAAGAACCAAAAATTAGGTGAACACTTATAGTACCTGTTTTTAACTTCATATTGCTGAAAGAGGCACAAAAGAGGTATAAAAAAAACAGTCCTGAATCATCCCTGGCAATGGCAGCATGGTGCAGTGTGTCTCTGGGTGCTGCGGGAGGGACAGCAATTGTGAAACATTTAACTCAGTGTTGTTCTGTTAGAGCAGAAAGGAAAACAAAACCAAACTCAACCAATGTCCATCCATGAAGGGAGCACTTAAATCTGCCCTAGCCAGAGGAGAATTGCTGATCTCAGCAGTCAGAACTTGAGTTCCTACACACCTTGCCACCAAGTGCTGCAATGTTCTGTATCTCCAAGTAAATTTGAAAGGCAGTCTAGGCCATAAGGACTGCAACTCTTAGATGAGTCCTAGTGTTGACTAGGGCCAGAGACAGTGGACTTGGGGGGTGGGGGCATGCAACATACTGTGATACCAGCTGGAGCAGCCAAAAGAGTGCTAGCATCACCCCTGCCCTAACCACAGGCTGCACAGCTCCTGGCTCCAAAAGAGACCTCTTCCTTCAGCTTGAAGAGAGGAGAGAGAAGAATGGGAAGGACTTTGTCGTGCATCTTGGATACCGGCTCAGCCACAGCAGGCTAGGGCACCAGCCAGAGTTGTGAGGCCCCTGTTCTAGGCCCTAGCTGCAATATGACACTTCTAGATACACCCTGGCCAGAAAGGAGCCTGCTGACTTGAAACAAAGGACTCAGTCCTGGCAGCATTCATCACCTGCTAAGTAAAGAGTCCTTGGCCCCCGAATAACCAGAAGTGATACACAGGTACTACATCGAGGGCCTTCAGTGAGCCTCTGAAACTTGCTGGATTCAGGTGAGACTCAGCACATTACTAGCTGTGGTGGCTACTGGTCAAAACCCCTTCTGCTTGAAAAAAGCAGAAGGAAAAATCAAGGGGACTTTGTCTTACAACTTAGGTAACAACCGTCATGGCCACAGGGGGCTAGAGCACCAAGCGGGTTTCTGGGGTCCCCAGTTCCATGACTTGACTCTTGAACAGCATTTCTGGACCTGCCCTGGGCCAAAGAGGTGCCCATTTCCCTGAAGGGTGAGTCCCAGGCCAGGCAGCATTTAGCATAATCTGACTTAAGAGGTATTGACCTGAAGGGAATATCTTCAGTAGTCTGGCATTTCTCCTCATAATCTGGACTGGTGGTGGCTATAAGGTGAGGCTCCTCTGCCTTTGGAAAGGTGAGGCAAAAGTGAGAAAGACTGTATTTTGTGGTATGATTGCCAGCTCAACCACAGTATACTAGAACACCAGGTAGAGGTCTAAGGTTTTGACTCTATTCCCTAACTCCTGGACAGCACCTCTGGACCCACCTGGGGCCTGGAAGACCCATTCTGATGGGAAGCACACAAGCCTACCTGGCTTTGTTCTTGGGCTGACTGTAGCACCCCAGGTCCCAGAGAGAACATAGGCAGTAGCTAGGGAGTTGTTACAGCAAGCTTTGGGTGAGGCCCAGTGCTGCACTGGCTTCAGGTCTGACCCAGCACAGTGATAGTATTGGTGGCCACAGGGGTGCTTGTGTCATTCCTCCCCCAGCTTTAGGTGGCTCAGAACAAAAAGAGGGAGGCTCCAATCGTTTGAGAGAGAGAAAGGAAAGAGAACAAGAATCTTTGCCTGGTAATCCAGAGAATTCTTCTGGATCTTGTTGAAAACCATCAAGGCAGTACCTCTATGAGTCTGCAAGAACCACAGTGTCACTGGGCTTGGGGTGCCTCCTAAAGCAGATATGGCTGAGGTAACAATACTCTAGTCCATTCAATTATCTAAAAACCCCTCCCAAGGTGAATGCATACAAATAATCCCAGACAGTGAAGACTACAATAAATACTTAATTCTTCAATGCCCAGACACCAACAAACATCTACAAGCATCAACACCATCCTGGAAAACATGACCTCACCAAATAAACTAAACAAGCCACCAGGGACAAATTCTGGAGAAACAGAGAAACATGATCTTTCAAACAGAGAATACAAAATAGCTGTGTTCAGAACACTTAAAGGAATTCAAGGTAACACACAGAAGGAATTCAGAATTCTGTCAGACAAATGTAAGAAAGAGATTATAATAATTAAAGAATCAGTCAGAAATTCTGGAGCTGAAAGATGCAATAAGCATACTAAAAATGCATCAGAGTTCTTTAATAGCAGAACTGATCAAGCAGAAGACAGAATTAGTAAGACTGAAGACAGTTTATTTGAAACACACAGTTGAAGGAGACAAAAAAAGAATAAAAAATGATGAAACACACCAACAGGATCTAGAAAATTGCCTCTAATGGGCAAATCTAAGAATTATTGGCCTTAAAGAGGAGGTAGAGAAAGAGATAGGGGTAAAAAGGTTATTTAAAGGGATAATAACAGAGAACGTCCCAAACCTAGAGAAAGATCGATATTCAAGAAAAATGTTACAGAACACCAAGCAGATTTAACCCGAAGAAGATTACCTCAAGGCGCTTAATAATCAAACTCTCAAAGGTCAAGGATAAAGAAAGGATCCTAAAAGTGGCAAGAGAAAAGAAACAAATAACATAAAATGGAGCTCCAATAATAGTAAGTACACAGAAAAACACAATATTATAACACTGTAACTGTGGTGTACAAACTACTCTTATCCTAAATAGAAAGACTAAACAATGAACCAATCAACTATAATAACTAGAACAACTTTTCAAGATATAGTAAGTACAATAATATATAAATAGAAACAAGAAGTTAAAAAGCAGAAAAATTAAGACATAGAGTCAATTAGTTTTATTTTTGCTTGTTTGTTTATGCAAACAGTGTTAAAGTTGTTATCAGCTTAAAATAATGGGATATAAGATAGTATTTGTAAGCCTCCTGGTAACCTCAAACTAAAAAATATACAACAGATGCACAAAAAATAAAAAGCAAGAAACTAAAACATATCACCAGAGAATATCACTTCCAAAAAAAGAAGAGAGGAAGAAAAGAAAGAAGGAAGAGAATACCAGAAAAAAACAACCAGAAAACAAATAACAAAATGCCAGCAGTGAATCCTTGTGTATTAATAATAATATTGAATGTAATGAACATAATGTAATGTAATAAATGTGATATTGAATGTAAATGGACTCAACTCTCCCATGAAAAAACATAGAGTGGCTGAAAGGATAAAAAAACAAGAGCCATTGATCTGTTGCCTACAAGAAACACACTTCACCTATAAATACACATATAGACTGAAAATAAAGGGATGGAAAAACATATTCCATGCTAATGGAAACCGAAAAAGAGAAGGAGTAGCTCTACTTGTATTAGAAAAAAAAGAGTTCAAGACAAAAACTATAAGAGACAAAACAAGGTCACTATATAATGATAAAGAAGTTAATTCAGCAAGAGGATATGATAATTTTAAATATATAGGCACTCAACACTTGAACACCCAGATATATAAAGCAAATATTATTATAGCAAAGAGAGAGATAGGTCCCAATGCAATAATATATGAAGACTTTAACACCCTATTTTCAGCATTGGACAGGTCTGCCAAACAGAAAATCAACAAACGAACATTGGACATAACCTGCACTACAGACCAAATAGATCTAACAGGTATTTATGGAACACTTCTTCCAACGGCTTCAGAATACACATTCTTTTCCTCAGTACATAGATCCTTCTCAAGGATAGACCATATGTTAGGTCACAAAACAAGCCTTAAAACATTTTTTGAAAACTGAAATAATATCAAGAATCTTCTCTGACCACAATGGAATAAAATTAAAAATCAATAACAAGTAGAACTTTGGCAACTATACAAATACATGGAATTTAAACAATATGCACCTGAATGGCCAGTGGGTCAATGAATAAATTAAGAAGGAAATTGAAAAATTTATTGAAACAAATGATAATGAAAACACAACATACCAAAACCTGAGAGATATAGCAAAAGCAGTACTCAGAGGAAAGTTTATAGCTATTAGTGCCGACATCAAAAAAGAGAAAAGCCTTCAGGCCAGGCACGGTGGCTCACACCCGTAATCTCAGCACTTTGAGAGGCCAAGGTGGGCAGATTACCTTACGTCAGGAGTTCAAGACCAGCCTGGTCAACATGGTGAAACCCTGTCACTACTAAAAAATACAAAAATTAGCCAGGCATGGTGGTAGGCACCTGTAATCCCAGCTGCTCGGGAGGCTGAGGCAGGAGAATCACTTGAAACTGGGTTCCAGTGAGCCGAGATCACACCACTGCTCTCCATCCTGGGTGACAGACTCTGTCTCAAAAAAAAAAAAATGAGGAAAGCCTTCAATTAAACAATCCAACAATGCATCTTAAAGAAATAGAAAAGCCACAATCTGCCTCCCAGGTTCAAGCAATTCTTATGCCTCAGCATCTGAGTAGCTGGGACTACAGGCAGGCACCACCACACCCAGCTAATTTTTGTATTTTTTTAGTAGAGACAGGGTTTCACCATGTTGGCCAGGTTAGTCTTGAAATTCTGGCCTCAGGCGATCCACCTGCCTCCACCTCTCAAAGTGTTGGGATTACAGGCATGAGCCACTGCTCTCAGCCAAAAAAAAGAAAAAAAATTCTTTCAAGCAGTCTTTAAGACTCATTGTTTCTTTCTACTCTCAGGGAGCCTTCCTGCAGCTCTGAAAGCTGTATCCTTTCATAGAGACCTTGATTTCAACTCCTGCACACAGCCCTTGTATTTTCAACATGTTTGGATTTATCTGGTTGTTGAAGAGCTTCCTAAATATACAATTAAGGGACGAAGCCATCAAGGAAAATATTTGAAGTTTGTAAACTCCTAAACATAAAAAAGCAAACTTAAAAGATTTTAAAAACCTGGTTAACTATTTGCCACAAAAGAAAAATGTTATTATCTTTAACTAAATATAGGACCCATATAAATATAATGAAACCAGCAAGCTTCCAATACAATGTGAGCAATGAACATAAATAGGCAACTCACAAAAGAAAATATATAATTTGTATAAAAACATAAGCAACATATTTCTACCTCTAAAGTAATTAATAAAATGCAAAATCATGAAATACATTTTCATCAAATTAACAAAGTTTTTAAAAATAATATTAATACTCAAAACCAATGAAGGGCCAGGCATGGTCTCTCATGCCTATAATCCCGTTGCTTTGGGAGGCTGAGGAGAATCACTTGAGACAAGGGGTCTGAGAAGAGCCTGGGCAATATAAGAAGACCTCCATATCTACAGAAAAATTTAAAATTAGCTGAGCATGGTTGTGTGAACCTGTAGTCCCAGCTACTCAGGAGGCTGAGGTAAGAGATTCACATGATGCCAAGAGTCCGAGGCTGTAATGAGCTATGGTCATGCCAGTGCATCCCAGCCTGTGCAAAAGAGTGAGACCATGTCTCTCAACAACAGTAACAACCACCACCAAAACAATTATTAAATCCACTTCTAAGGATGTATTCATAAGGATGCTCATCGTAGCATTATATATAAAAGCAAAAAGAATACATCTAACTTTCAACAATAGAAAAATAGCTATGTTATTGTACCTCACTATGATCGATTATTATGCAGTCAATTTAAAATGAAGTTGACAAATATCTTTTTCATAAATATATATATGTTATTGCACCTTAGGTCCTGGGGTACCTGTGCAAATCATGCAGGATTGTTGCATAGGTACATACATGGCAATGTAGTTTGCTGCCTCTATCACCCCATCACTTATATCTGGCATTTCTTTCCATGTTATCCTTACCCAACCTCCCTAACCCTGCTGTCTCTCCCGTAGTCCCCCCCAACAGAACCCAGTGTGTGATGCTCCCCTCCCTGTGTCCATGTGTTCTCATTGTTCAACACTCACCTATGAGTGAGAACATGTGGTGTTTGATTTTCTGTTCTTGTGTCAGTTTGCTGAGAATGATGGTTTCCAGATTGATCTGTGTCCCTATAAAGGATACAAACTCATCATTTTTATGGCTGCATAGTATTCCATGGTGTATATGTGCTACATTTTCCTTGTCCAGTCTATCATCAATGGGCATTTGGGTTGGTTCCAGGTCTTTGCTATTGTAAACAGTGCCGCAATGAACATATATGTGCATGTGTCTTTATAATAGAATGATGTATAATCCTTTGGGTATATATCCAGTAATGGGATTGCTGGGTCAAATAGAATTTCCATTTCTAGATCCTTGAGGAATCACCACACTGTCTTCCACAATTGTTGAACTAATTTACACTCCCACCAACAGTTTAAAAGTGTTCCTTTTTCTCCACATCCTCTCCTGCATCTGTTGTCTCCAGATTTTTAATGATCACCATTCTAACTGGTGTGTGATGGCATCTCAATGTGGTTTTAATTTGCATTTCTCTAATGACCAGTGA
This sequence comes from Cacajao melanocephalus, assembly GCA_963573385.1. Taxonomy (NCBI): domain Eukaryota; kingdom Metazoa; phylum Chordata; class Mammalia; order Primates; family Pitheciidae; genus Cacajao; species Cacajao melanocephalus. Next base: position 8,965 of record CAUYLG010043234.1, read on the forward strand.
TGATGAGCATTTTTTCATATGTTTGTTGGCCTCAAATATGTCTTCTTTTGAAAAATATCTGTTCATATCCTTTGCCTACTTTTCAATGGGTTTGTTTGTTTTTTTCTTGTAAATCTGTAGTTCTTTGTAGATTCTGAATATTAGCTCTCTGTCAAATGAGTAGATTGCAAAAATTTTTTCCCATTCTATTGGTTGCCAGTTCACTCTAATGATTGTTTCTTTTGCTGAGCAGAAGCTCTGGAGTTTAATTAGATCCCATTTCTCTATTTTGGCTTTTGTTGCCAATGCTTTGGGTGTTTTAAGTCATGAAGTCCTTGCCTATGCCTATGTCCTGAGTGGTTTTGCCTAGGTTTTCTTCTAGGCTTTTTATAGTGTTAGGTCTTATGTTTAAGTCTTTAATCCATCTGGAGTTAATTTTAGTGTAAGCTGTCAGGAAGGGGTCCAGTTTCTGCTTTCTGCACATGGCTAGCCAGTTTTCCCAACATCATTTATTAAACAGGGACTCCTTTTCCCATTGCTTGTTTTTGTCAGGTTTGTCAAAGATCAGATGGTTATAGATGTGTGGCATTGCTTCTGAGGCCTCTGTTCTGTTCCATTGTTCTAATATCTCTGTTTTGGTACCAGTATCATGCTGTTTTGATTACTGTAGCCTTGTAGTATAGTTTGAAGTCAGGTAACATGATGCCTCCAGCTTTGTTATCTTAAATAACCAAAGTATTTTCTCAGAAAAGCAGAATATGGAATTACATTACACTATGGTTTTAATTATTTAAGTATACCACACACACAGATATGCATCACTTCACAGTGCAGTATGTTCTGAGAAATGCATCATTAGGCAATTTTGTCATTGTGTGAACATCATAGAGTGTACTTACACAAACCTAAATAGTATATCCTAGTACACACCTAGCTTATATGGTATAGCCTATTGTTCCTAGGCCACAAATCTGTACAGCCTGTTACTGTCCTGAATACTGTAGGCAATTGGGACACAATGGTATTTGTATATCTAAACATAGAAAAGGCACAGTAAAAATATGATACAAAAGATATTTTGAATGTTTTACTTGTATAGGGCTCTTACCATAAATAGGGCTTGCAGGACCAGAAATTGCTCTGGGTGAGTCAATGAAAGAATGGTGAATGAATGATGAATTAATGTGAGGGCCAAAGATATTACTGTACACTACTGCAGACTTTATAAACACTGTATACTTAGGCTACATTAAATTTGTAAAAAAAAATTTTTGCCTTTGAAGAAATAATTTTGACTGAGATGAAAATATATTTTTTTCTTTCTTCAGTAATAAAAGTTAACATACCATAACTTTTTTACTTTATACACTTTTTAGTTTTTTTAACTTTTTTACTCTTTTGTGATAACACTTAGCTTTAAACACAAACACGCTATATAGCTATACAAAAACATTTTCTTTATTTATGTCCTTATCCTATAAGCTTTTTTCTCTTTTTAAATTTGTTTTACTTTGTAAACACTTTTGTTAAAAATGAAGACATAAATACATTCATTAGCCTAGGCCTACACAGGGTCAGGACCATCAATATCAGTCTTCCTCCATATTTTGTCCTACTAGAAGGTCTTTGGGAGCAATAACATGCATGGAGCTGTCATCCACTATGACAACAATGCCTTTTTCCTGAATACTTCCTAGAGGACCTGCCTGTGGTTATTTTCCAATTAACATTTTTTATAAGTAGGAGTAAACTATAATGAGAAAAGTACACTATAGTAAATACATAAACCAGTAACAGAGTCATTTATCCTTATCAAATATTGTGTACTGTACTTAATTGTATTGCTATATTTTTTATTTTTATTTTGTATTATTTTTTTTTTTATTTTTATTTTTGAGATGGAGTCTCGCTCTGTCACCCAGGCTGAAGTGCAAGTAGCACGATCTCAGCTCACCGCAACCTCCGCCTCCTGGCTTCAAGTGATTCTCCTGCCTCAGCCTCCTGAGTAGCTGAGATTACAGTTGACCACAACCACATCCAGCTAATTTTTGTATTTTTAGTAAAGACGGGGTTTCACCATGTTGGCCAGGCTAATCTCAAACTTCTGACCTAAGGTGATCCACCTGCCTTGGCCACCCAAAGTGCTGGGATTACAGGCATGAGCCACCGCGCCCAGCCTATACATTTTTTAAACCCAACAACTTCCTCACACCACCTCCTTCCTTCCCCTCTGTTGCTATACTTTTTACAACTGTCATTGTAATAGGTTTGTTTAAGTCAGCATCACCACAAACACATGAGTCAATAGCTACGACATCACTAGGCAATAGGAATTTTTCACCTTCATTATAATCTTAAGGGGCCATTGTCACATATCTGCTCAGTTGTTGACTGAAACGTCATTACAGGGTTCATGACTGTACACACATATGCATAGAAGAAAAAATAGAGCTAAATGTGCCAAAATGTGAGATTTTAGAAGTGGGTTTTCATTGTGTTTATCTTCTATATGTTTCTATTTTTTCCAACTTTTCTATAGTGAACATGTATAATTATCTATATAGTGGACTGCCTTGAGGCCATTACAATGATGTCATAAAAGTACATTTATTGATATGAAAAGATGTTTATAAAATATTATAAATTTATGAGAAAACAGGTTATAAAATCTTATTTTATGATCTCATTATTGTAAAAATAGTATATAGGTAGTATAGGTTGAGCATCCCTAATTCAAAATTCAAAATCAAAATCCAAAATGCTCCAGAATTCAGAACTTTTTGAGCTCTGACATGACACATGACACCAAAAGTGGAAAATTCCACTTATAAGTGCTTAATACAAGCTTTGTTTCATGGAAAAAATTATTTAAACTATTGTATAAAATTATCTTCAGGCGGCTATGTGTATAAAGTGTATATGAAACATAAATGAATATCATGTTTAGGCTTGCATCCCATCTCCAAGAGATCTCATTATTTATATGCAAGTATCTCATTACCTATAGGGAAATATTCCAAAATTGCAAAATATCTGAAATCTAAAACACTTCTGGCTCCAGATAAGGGATACTCAACCTATATATTGTTTAGTATATTGTTTATCTAAATACATATATTCATAAATGATTGGAATAGTACCTGGTTCATATTAAATGCTCTCAAAAAAGTTAGCTATTACTATTACATGTCTTACCCTCTTTAAAACAAACTGTAGCATATTGCATACATTGTTATACACCTTGCTTTTATTCATTCACAATATGTCTTACAGAGCTTTCCATTTTGGTAAGTATACATCTATTAAATGGCTGCAAATTATTTAATAAGCCTCCTCATCGATGAATAAATAGGTGGTTTTAGCCTTCTACTACTACAACCAACATTCTGGTAAATATCCTTGTAGGTATATTTATGTGAGTATATCTGTAAGATAATTCACTAGAAGTGAAACCTTCTTTGCCAAATGAGATGAGCATTTTACATTTTATAGATAAGATTTTTAAATAGTGCCAAATAAAGCTGCATAAAAGTTGTGCCAATTTATACTATAGCCAATCATTTATTAGTGTCTGTTTCCCCATGATCTAATCAACAAAATAAGCGATCATTTTATCTTTGTCAATCATATATAGATGAAAATTGTATTTTTAAAGCTTTATTTGCATTTTATGCTTGAGATTAAGCATGTTTCCATTTTTTAAGACCTAGTTGCATTTTTAACCTCCTTATTTTAAAACTGAGGAGACTGATGTTCAAAGAAGGTAATATAGTTAAAAGTACATGCCTAATTAGTGGCAGATTCAAAGTTAGTTCCATAGTTTACTGAATTTCAATCTTATACTTTTTGCATCACATCAGCTTGTCTTTACCTCTACCACAAACTACCACCTGATCACAGACTGCTCCAGTGTGCTGTCTTCATGTCAAGAACATCAGCCCTATCTTCCCTAATAGGTTGTAAGAAGTGCCATAAAAGGAAAAGGAGGGGGGCTTTGCAGGAGGCAGACTTGGGTTTAAAGCCTGGATATTCCACGTTCGCCTTGTCTGACCCTTTGGCAAGCCTCAGCTTTCTCACCTGTAAAATGGTGGCAAATAATACAGGGCCAAATGGTATCTGATGGGTGTAAATAACCTAGGATACTGGCTGGCACACAGAAGATACTTCATAAATGAGAGATACACATATACGTCAACTTCCTAATGCAAGGATCCAGGCAAGCAAGTTCTCCACAACTTTTTATTTCTCTTTTTTAGAGACAGGTTCTTGCTCTGTCACTCAGACTGGAGCACAGTGGCAAGATCATAGTTTATTGCAGCCTTGAAATGCTGGGTTCAAGTAATCATCCCACCTCAGTCTGTCAAGTAGCTGAGACTACAGGTGCAGGCCACCACACCTGGCTTTCCACAACTTCTTTATTGTACCTGTCACAGTGTCCGGAACTCAGTAGCTGCTAACAAATGTTCATTGACTTGATTTGAGGGGAAGGCTTACAGTGCAATAGAGATTCAAAAAACAAAAAGAAATATTTTTGCCCTGCAGGTTTCTGTCCTCTTGCCCTGGAGTTCCTTGTCTCCATGCACAGTGATTGAAGTGATTCAAAACACTGTAGCCACTGGCAAAGGAAACAACCACTAGTTTCCCCCAACACTGATCCTCAGGGCATATTTGGATGGAGGGCATAAATCCTAGGCTAAAGAGGCTGATCCCTATGGCAGTTTTGATGACTTTTAGGAGTTTAATGGAGAAGAATGTATTTATTTGAGCTGCTATATGGTGGAGAGAAAACTAAGGAAATTTAACATGGTCAGATTTGTGTTTTAATAAGACCACTCTGGCTGTAGGGTGGAAGACAGATTGCAGTGCAGGTAAGGAGACCAATTAAGAAGCTCCTGCAGCTCCTCTCCCAGTCAGGAAGTGATCAGAGGTGGATAGATGGAGTTTGAAGGTATTGGAGAGAGACGGAATGATGGATAGAGAGAGATTGGCAAGAAGAAAGGAACTTGGATCCATAGCACAGGGGGCGGAATTCATTTATTGCCAGAAGGGAGACATTAACACTGAAACACAAGAAAAGATGAAAGAAAAGGTGATTTTATGAAGAGGACTGGGTGAAAAGGAGGTTGAGAGATTCTGACTTGATTCCTTGTCATTCTCAGTTAACTAGTAGGCAAGGTCCTCTCCTAAACATGGAAAGGAAGGTGGCAGGCAGCTTGATTAGGAACACTTAGAAGGGTTTCTAGGCAGTTGTGTTTAGAGATATTACTTTTGTGGCTCCAGCCCACAGGGTTGTGGGATTCCTCTTTTTAAGAGAAAGTTGTAGTATTTTATGATGCTGATATCATTAGTTCCTATCAAGAAAGTACCTTCTGTAGAGGCGTACGAGCAGAAGACATGCTGCTGGGCCTAAGGGGTAAACAAGAGAGTAGAGGGAACTGCAGATAGCAAGTAAAGACCACTCTTTCAAGAAGTTTGGCAGACAAAAGGGAAGATAGGGCCATGGCTTGAGAAGGAAGCAGAAAAGGCATATTTTGTTTGTTTTTAGGACAGGAAAGACATTGAGGCCTAAAAAAGATGCACTGATAGCTATGTATGCACTCTTATGAAGGTAGTATAAAGTAATGTCCAAGAGCACAGGCTCTGGGGTCATGTGTACCTGGATTCAATTCTGGCTTTGCCAGTTACCACAAGCAAGTCACTTATCCTCTCTGTGCCTCAGTTTTTACATCAGTAAAATGGGAAAAATTACAATAGCTACCTCATAATTGCTGCTCGTAATAAATGGGACATTTGTAAAACATTTAGAACAGTAACACAAATTAAGTGTTCAATACATGGCATTATTTAAGCAAAAATCACATGCAGGATATGATGATTGGATTTGTTTCGATTTTGGTAAGATTTTTTCCTTGTTGTAAATGTTATATATATGCCTTTTTTAAAAAAGTAGCTTTTGAATAATTATAAAAGTATTTTTTTGCTACCAAAAAAAAAATCTTGGGTAGGGCCAAGATGGCAGACTAGAAGCAGCTCTTGTGTGCTGGTCTCATGGAGAGGAAACAAAAGGACTAGTGGACACTGACCCTGCAGGCCAATCATCTGAGAAAACACATCAAGATTCATCAAGGCAACAGGGGAACACAGAGAATAGAGAGGAGTGAAGCTGGGCACCAGCCTGTCTGAGCTCAGTGCAGAGCCAGGAGAACCTCTCCAACACGGAAACGATGAGTAAGTGAGAGCCCCCAGAGGCATTCATGCTCTCCACAGGGCCCTGTGGAAGACTGGGAATGGGAGTATCCCCCTATCACCCCCAACCCCCACACTGTGCTTCTAGACTGAGGCAGAGAGCCACATGGACATTTTGCAGGAGCAACTCTTAGGTCCAAGGGGACCTCTATAAGCCTTGGATCACAGAGCAGACCAGCATCAATACTATAGCTCCAACAGAGCCTGCAGTTGTGCCTTGGAGCAGTACAATGGCTCCATCACACTTGCCTGATAGGGCTCTGCTCCAGCTTCTAGCCCAGGATTCCTACTTTGGTCTGAACTCAGCTCGCCACTCCAACCACCTCTACCACTGGTAGCAAAGCAAGCAATGCTTGCTTGAGCTTTCAGCCCAACGGTCCCACTTTTGTGTGATCTCAGCTGGAGGGGGAAGCTTCCTGTTGTCCCAGGATGGCAGAGCATGCAACCCCACCCACCTCCACCACTGATAGCCAGGTGGGCAACACTTGCTGGAGCTTCTAGCCCAGCAGTCCCACTATTACGGGAACTCAGCTGAAGGGCACAGTTCCTGTTGTCCCAGGAAAATGGCAGAGCACATAACCCCACCCACCCTCACCACTGATAGCCAGGTGGGCAACGCCTACTAGAGCTTCCATCCCAGATGTCCGGATTCTTTGTGAACTCAAATGGAGGGCACAGCTTCCTGTTGTCTCAGGAAACAACCAGACAGCAGAGCACACGATCTGACCTGTTTCCACCACTAGTAGCCAGGCAAGCCACACCTGCTAGAACTTCTGGCCAAGAAGTCCTGCTTCTGCCTGAATTTGCTGAGGGGCACAGCTTCCTATTGTCCTGGGAAACACCTGGATGGCAGAGTGGGCAACTCCTCCCACCCCCACTTCTCATAGCCAGATGGGCCATGCCCACTAGAGCTTCCACCCCAGAGGTCCTACTTCCACCCAAACTCTGCAGGTACACACAATCCCATGTTTCTCCAGGAAGCATACAGGCAGCAGACTGGGGCCAACCTGGAAAGAGTATGGTTTTTCTGCCAACTGCTGCCCCTGTCTGAGGGAGCCTTGTGGACCAGAACACCCAACAAAAGAAATGTAGGCAAGGAGACAATAAGCTGTGAAAGCACTTCCAAGACCCAGGCGCAAACTAGAATTGAAGCTAGTTAACTGAACCACCTTATACCATAATTAAACCCCCAAGGGCATCAAATAAGAAAAAAGAAAAAATTATCCAAAGGACAGTAGCTTGAAAGATTGAAGGAACATCAGCACACAAAAATGAGAAAGAACCAGGGCAAGAACTCAGGCAACTCAAAAAGCCAGAATACCTTCTTCTCACCTCCAAGCAGCCAAACTAGTTCCCCAGCAATAGTTCTTAACCAGTCTGAAATGGGTGAAATGTCAGAAATAGAATTCGGACTATGGATAGAAACAAAGATCATCAACATACAGGAGATAGTCAAAACTGAGTCTGAGAAATCTAAGGATTACAATAAAACAATATAGGAGGTGATAGACCAAATGGCCACTATAAGAAAGAAACAAACTGATCTGATAGAGCTGAAAAACACAGGACTCCATGTTTGGGTCCCCTTCCAAGAACACTCTCTTCTGGAAGCCTTTCTTCCCCTCCTAAACTCCATCTCTCTATTCCCTTCCACTCAGTGTGGGAGCTGCTTTCCTCTCCTGGATTCCATCTTTCTGGATTCTCTCACTCAGTGTGAGAGGAGCTTTCCTTCTCTGGTTTTCCCC